>JH431265.1:702035-796573 GCA_000239455.1 Strigamia maritima
TTTTTTTCCAAAACATTAAATTTTTTTTCTAAAAAAAGTTATTGAAAAAAAATTATTTTCTCCTTTTGAGAGCATTTTAGGAAAAAAAATTATTTTCTCCTTTTCAGAGCATATAGAGAAAAAAAAATTATTTTCTCCTTTTCAGAGCATTTATGAAATGAGTGTTAATAGAAGGTATGTTTTTAAAAAATAAGATTTTTTATTTAATTATTTTTGCTTTTTTTAATTTGAAACTTAAAAACTAAAACGAAAAACCAACTAACATACCTACTGCTAAAATTAATGAAAACATTGAAAATTGACTTCTAAGATGAAAAAAAGTGCAATATTCTGAGTTTGATCGCCATTGTAAATTCAAAATGTCACAGGATATGAATTCTGTGAGTTTTAAACGATTAAAGAGATGGAAATACAATATTTTGCCAAAAATCAGAGATATCTACCACACAGTTTTTTTAAAATTGACTTTTAAGATGAAAAAGTGCAATTTTCTCAGTTTGATCACCATTTTAAATTCAAAATGTCACAAGATATGAATTCTGTGAGTTTTAAACGATAAAATAGATGGAAATACATTATCTCGCCAAAAATCAGAAATATCTATCGCACAGTTTTTTTTTAAATTGACTTTTAAGATGAAAAAGTGCAATTTTCTGAGATTGATCACCATTTTAAATTCAAAATATCACAGGATATGAATTCTGTGAGTTTTAAACGATAAAATAGATTGAAATACATTATTTCGCCAAAAATCAGAGATATCTACCGCACAGTTTTTTTAAAAATTGACTTTTAAGATGAAAAAGTGCATTTTTTTGAATACGCCGACCCCTAGGGGCTTCCGTACAACGCGTATTTTACCAAGCGGCCGAAACTTTCGATCGCAATTTAAAGTACTTTTTGACAACTTCTGTAAAAAATAAACATATCGGTTGTAATCAGCTTGAAAAGGGCTTTCTTTCTATATAAATAACATGGCATATAGTGCAACTTTACTTTTTGAAGTGGAGTTTTGGTAAAAAGAAAATTTGGGCGCCATTTGCAATTTTCGAATTGTGACGTCATTTCCTCCTTGCGACGCACAGATACATACACAGACAAGTGAAGTTAATATAAGATATGTAAAAATAATGGCATGCAGGAAAGCAAATTCCCTTATTTTGTAAAGATAAAGCGACATAGGTAATATAAAAATAACTTGACCCTGATCACAAAATCTGCAATTTTTCCATTAGGTCCACGTGCACTCAATACAACTTTCAAAGTTATAAACAATGTGTTTATGCAAATTATGAAATTTGTACTACATTTTATATGAATATACATTTGTATTTTCAATTTTAAAACCGTTTTTGACTTGCACTTAACATCGAATTCTCATGATAAATTCCTTCTCCGAGTAGTATTTCTATCTATCTTATTAGATTAAAGTGAATAACGAGTATGAAAGGAAACATGACGTCACTTGAATTCTTTCATCGTAACTACTGGGTGAAAACCGTTACCTCCCACGCCAGATAAGTACTCGTATATGTTACAAACAGTTTTTTTTTAAGTGCAAAGGTTTAGACAAGAAATGTTATGTACTTAAGCTTTTTTTCATTTTCCTAATCTTTGCAGCTTTGATTTAACAATCAAGGAAAATTGTCTGTCGTTAGTAACAATAAATTCTCTCATTCGAGAAATGTACAAGAATGGCATCATCATCTAGTGAAACAACAGTTCAACCAACTCGTAAACGTAAACACTGGTCTAATAAAATAGAATTCCTTTTATCATGCATCGGTTTATCAGTTGGTATTGGTAATGTTTGGCGTTACCCGTACATCGCGTTTGAAAATGGTGGTGGTAAGTTGTAAAAATTTCGTAAGTTTTAAACAAAATTAAAAATTAATAACAATCATTTCTTAACGACAGGAACATTTCAAATACCTTATGTCATTCTATCTATATTGGTTGGCTACCCTTTGTACTATTTGGAGATTGCACGAGGACAATATTCGCAACGCGGAGCTCTTGCTGTATGGCACTCTTGCCCAGCAGCAATTGGTAAGCTCAAGTACTTGATGAGTTATCCATTTCAGATTCTTCGCTCATTAGTCAACTTAACATTTAAATGCATTTATTGTTCTTTATTTTTCTGTAGGAATTGGCTGGGGAATGATATTTTCAGTTGTAATTGGTATTACATATTATAATGTAATTATATCGTATACAATGTTATATATGATATTCTCATTTACTGAGACGTTACCGTGGACAAATTGCAGCACATGGTGGGGAGCTGATAAGAATTGCTACATTAGATCACAGGTATATATTTTTTTAAATATAGTTGAATGTTATTTAAAACAAATCAAACAGACTAGACTGCTGGATAACTCGTCACTAGCTTCAGAGAGTGATTGTGTTAGTAATACTTCAATTCCACAAGTAGCGCCGAAGCAATTTTGGGAGTAATCAGTTAATATTGATTAAACAAAAGCTCAGTTGCTTATGTGTGTGCACAATTTTCCTTTACTATAGTAAATTTGTACTGAATATTGATGCTTCAGGTGGAATTGAGAACCTGAATGTTCCTCAATGGAGACTAGTTTCAGCATTGGCTGCCACCTGGATTTTTATATTCCTGTGTGTCTTTAAAGGCATAAAAACGTCTGGAAAGGTAACAAAAATATTTTTTAAAACATGTTCTATGATAACTCTTATTTTGAATTTGCAGGCAGTTTATGTGACTGCTACACTGCCATATATAATCCTATTAGCACTGCTGATACAAGGTTTATTATTAGATGGAGCAACTGACGGACTCCTTTACTTTTTCAATCCCAATTGGAATAAACTTCTAGAAATTAAAGTGAATATGTCTTGTTAATTAATCAGTTATTGTATTTAAAACATTGAAAAATAATTATTAGGTATGGTATAACGCAGCGCAGCAATTGGTGTATTCTTTAAGCTTAGCTAATGGAGGCTTAATAACACTAGCCAGTTATAACCGCTTCCATAACAAATTTCAAAGGTCAGCAGCGGCTTACTAAATCGTAAGGATGGGACTTTCTTTTAAAATTCTAAACTCATTTAAAATTCATTTCAGAGATGCTGTGCAAGTCGTTCTACTGGATTTTATGACCAGTGTAATGGCCAGTACCGTTGTATTTGCAGTTATCGGTTCTCTGGCTAAAAATTTCAATAGTGATCATGTAAATATGAATAAACTATTTGCTGGAGGTAAACTATTTTACTATAAGCAAGAACATGTTGTGTGCATACTAATTTTTTTTCTAACTTAAATGGCAGGACAAGGACTAGCATTCATTATATTTCCAGAAGTCGTTACACTTCTACCTGTTCCCCAACTATGGTGTTTCATGTTTTTTCTCATGTTATTTACACTTGGAATTGATTCAACAGTTAAGAAAATTCTTTCATTTACATTCTAATCACATTTTCATTTTTGCATCTATTTTTGTATGATTTGATCACATACACAAGTAGATTTATGGTGTGCGGGGCCCTTATTAACATACGTACATTAATTTTAGCTACACGCTTTTTTTTCCAGTTTGCCTCAGTGGAAGCATTATGGACTGCAGTGTTTGACGACAGACCAATGTTAGAAAAGTATCAGACCCAACTTTACTTCATCTCATGTATCGTATTTTTTCTACTTGGATTAACTTACTGTACAGCTGTCAGTGATAACTTGATGAAACAACTCCTTATATTACATTTTTGTTATTTTGTTACAGGGTGGACAATATGTTTTAAATTTAGTAGATAACTATAGTGTGATGGGCCGGACATTGCTATTAGCTTGGGAAGTCGTTGCCGTCATGTGGATTTATGGTTTAAAGATTATACTGTTACACAATAATTTTAATAAACTTACCGTTATTTCTTTAGGGCTAGACAAATTTTGCCAAGATGTCAATCGAATGCTCGGTTTCAAACCAAATATACTTCTACAAATTTCTTGGAAATACATATGTCCCGTTGTTATAATTGTAAGATAATATTTAAAAGTAAAATCAAACGAAACAACAAACTTCCAATCAATGGAATTTTGCTGTTTCGGTCGCAAACAGCATTTTATATTGAAACTCTTTTCAGGCCTTAACCATTGCATCATGGAGCATGTTTACTCCTCCCAAATATGGATGTTACTATTATCCCGTTTTAGCTCATATTTTTGGATGGTTCCTTTCTTTAATCATTATTTTTCAACCAATTATTTGGGCTGTAATAGTCGTTTATCAACACTGGAGAAAAGGCGTGAGTTAATAAATTTTTTCTCCAATAGTCCAATATTCCAATAAATTTAATATTTGTTTGATAGAACTGGCGCAAAGCATTCCAACCAAACGAAGCATGGATACGCCAGGAAACCCAACCATCAACATCATCAATATTAGAATCTTGTCATTTGGTATTAGAAACGCATTTGTAACGTACCAGTCTGGATTAGACCTTAGAGAGTACCAAACCCTAAATTCAGTGAATTTCTTATGGTAGTAGCAAAACATTTATTTCTAAGTGAATGTTAACTTTTGACAAAAAAATGTATCCGTAATAACAAATTAAAGGTAGAGTCCTTCTGGAGTACCCTCTTTCTTACGATACAAAACATTTTCTTTAGATTTTCTAAAATCTTCATTCGTTACCTTCATTCGCCGTTCACGGAGCGCCATTAAACCTGCTTCTGTGCAAATGGCCTGCAAGTTAGAATTAGTATAAATACAATAAGTAAATAAATAAATGTAATAAATAATACTTTTATATCGGCTCCAGATAAATCATCTTTAGACATAATCAATTCTTCCAAATTAACGTCTTCAGCCAATGTCATTCTACTTGTGTGAATCTGAAAGATTCGGCGCCTTGTTTTCTCATCAGGTAACGGAAATTCGATTTTACGATCAATTCGACCGGGTCTTATTAAAGCGGGATCCAAAGTTTCGATTCGATTTGTTGCCATGACGACCTATAAAGGATAATTCATTATATAATAATAAAAAACGGTCAACAAAACCATGAGCTCTGTGTACTTTAACATCGCCTCTCGAATCAAATCCATCCAGTTGATTCAACAACTCCAACATGGTACGTTGGATTTCTCTTTCTCCACCAGAGTTTGAATCGTATCGTTTCGTGCCAACAGCATCGATTTCGTCGATAAACACAATAGCTGGGGCATGTTCTTCCGCAACACGAAATAATTCTCGAACTAACTTCGGACCATCGCCCTAATAAAAACCCTTAGTAAACGCATTTAATTAAATATTGAATAACAAACCAAATATTTCTGGATGAGTTCTGAACCGACTACACGCAAAAATGTCGCAGAAGTTTGATTAGCAACTGCTTTTGCTAATAATGTCTTGCCGGTCCCGGGAGGTCCATACAGAATAACACCTTTAGGTGGTTTAATTCCCATCTCTTCGTAATATTCGGGATGAGTTAAAGGTAATTCAACCGATTCCTAGTTATAAAAGCATTAATTGATTAAATTTGTATAAAAATCACACAAATTTACTTTAATCTCTTGAATTTGCGTGTCTAATCCTCCTATGTCGGCGTAAGTTTCTTGCGGAGCTTTTTCTAATTTCATAACGGTAACCATTGGATCAGTGTCGTCAGACAAAACACCTACCACTGCATGTACCTGAAAATAAATTTAGTAAGTTTAAGATTGACTAATAAATTAATAATTAAAATTACAGATAATACCTTATGGTTAAGCAAAACTGAACAACCCGGTTCCAATTGATCCTTATCCACAAATGACAAAATACTGACGTAATGTTCACTTCCAACTGATGTGGATACAATGGCGTGATTATCGTCAATAATTTCTTCAAGAGTACCAACAGACATAGGTGTGCCTCGAAGATCATCCACCTTAGACCGTTCTTCCTATAAATTACACGATTTGAGCAATTATTTAATGATATAGTATATTTTTTGATGTTTTTACTTCGTGCTTTTCCTCCTGAGGTTTCAATCGTTCTTGGTTACGAATAAATTCCTCTTCCATCAATAAATAATCCTTAATACGTTCCAATTTTAAAAGCTTCAATCTACATCTTGTATGAGGTGTCACTGGAATAATTTTAACCATTAAAATAATAGGATTTTTTTCTTTAAATAAAATATTAATTTTGCAATACCAAGTGGAAGTTTGTTAGCAGCTTCAGGTCCCTTTTGTTTCCTTCGCTTTTTGCCCACTCTAGTTGGGATCGGGGGTTCGTATTTTTTCTTCTTATCTTTATCATCCTTTTTGTCTCCGCCTTGGCCACCACTTCCTCCAACCGATTGATTCTGGCCCTATAAAAATATTACGGTAAATTTAGATTTTTCGAATGCGTGATTCAGCATATTCGAGAACTTTTCCCTTTGAAAACACTTATCAATTATTATGTTATAATTTTGAATTTAAAAAATAATTTTTATCAATTACTGACCATTGTTTAAGTCTTGCAAACCACAGTTTACGGCTTCAAATTAATAATATAACAACGAAGTTCAAGAACAAACGGCGATGTCAATGCAAAGCCGCCATAACTGGATGCGTTGCGCCCTCTTTATTCAATTTCCGGTACTAAAAATTAAAAGCAGAAAACCGCTGAATCATGCTTTCGTTAGCTACTTTGTTTTAATGAAGTCGTACACATTATTTAAACGTTTTTAACTCTTTATTAAATTCTAATTGAACAAAGTAAACAAAGTGTTACTAAGGAATGTCCACCTAATAATAACATAAGTGTATCAATATTAAATCAATAATACAAAAAAAAAAAAATGAGTGTTTCAGTGCCAGACCAATAGAATAACCGCTTATTATTGGTTCTATTGTACAAAGCTTGTAACATATTAACCGCAATCCAAAACAAGGCTTTTAACATGGCAATGCACAAATTTCTTCATTCAATTTTCAACGTATGGCAATGAGTCCAGATTCTATAAGTTTTTGTATTTTCCTGGCAATTTCAGGATTTCTAAGATGCCTGTAAATAAAATTTAAATAAGATGTTATTCAACTTTCTTATATATTATTTAGCGTACTCTTGTAAAGCCTTTGGGTCGTCTTGCATCTGCTCCAAAATCAATCTCATCGCTGGATCTTTCAAAATCTTTTGCACATCCGGATCGGACATGGCGTGGCGTCTAACTTCTTCAGGATCAGAATTTAAAGCCATTGAACATCGCCTAAAACCATCGATAGCTTCCTAATCAAATTTTAAAAAAATCAAAGAATATTTAGTTCCATTACATTTGTTTCTATAAACAAGTGTACCTGGTTGTTTGGATCAAGCTCGACGGCCTTTCTGAAAGCAGCGGACGCTTTCGATTCATCTTTCAACGCCATCAATATCGTACCTTTTCTAGTGTAGCCTTTGACTAAATATATTTTTAAAAAAATAATTCAAATCTGCATCGTAGAATAATTTTTTAACGCTTACTAAAATCTGGCTCTAAACGTATGCATTCATCACAATCTCGAAGACCAAGTTGAAATTCTGCCAATTTGGTATAACAAGCAGCTCTGTTGCTGAACAGCTTCGCATCATCAGGATTGCGCTTAATAGCTTCGCTATAATGCTTAACAGCTTGTGGATAATCGCCTTAAAAGAAACAGATAACTTTGTTTTTAAATTTAAAAAAACAATTCACAGTAATTACCTTTAGAAAAGCAATCATTGCCCAAATTCTTTTCTATAAGAGCTATCTCTGGATTGATGTAAGCCTTTTGTTGCTCTTGTTTAAATATCTTTTCAATCTATAAAACAATAATTTAAAAAAAATAAATAAATATACATTTTGAATACGCCATGAATAGAAATACTTCGGATAGTTTAGCTTTAGTTTCTGGAGTTCGATGTTCACTTAATGATTTCTCATAGTACTCTTTTGCTTTTGCAAAATTTTTAAGCTTGTAGTGGGAATTTGCAATTCGAGCTAACGCCCTAAAACATTTAAAAAAAAAAATTATAAATAATTACAATATTAATGAAACTTTCAAAAAAACTTGCTTGGCAATAAGTTTGTAATCATTTCTATTTTCACGTCCAACTTCGACAGCTTTGTCGCATTGTTTAATGCATTCCTCATATTTGCCTTGTTCAAAGTAAACGGCTAAAATTTTTAAAATAAAAATTACCATTTTTCATTCTTATGCTAATATTTCATATAATTTACCCGCAATGTTGTTGAGGAATGTCATATCAGTAGAATCAAATTTAAAGGCTTGTTCGTAATGTTCAAGCGCTTGTTCGAAATTGTGTTTTCGATAAGCATCATTACCACGATCCTTTTCTGACGCCGCCTATAAAAATAATGTCAATTAACGCTAAGTGAATATTGTTTTTTCTACAATCAATTACCCTTTTCTTCTCATTGCTTATAGGTTCAGCTGGCGGATCACCTTTCCTAGGATTAGTTTTAGGTGCTGGTTTGGGTTCTTCTTTAGGCACTTCTTCCTGCTCAGAAGTATCCATAGCTTCATCTCCCGTTTGATCTAAGTTCAATCCCATTAGAACACCTAAAGTATCTAAAATCCGTTTATCCTTAAGCAAATTGCTAAAAAAAATATAGAAAACTCAGTATATTCAATCGTAAGTTTCAATCGCATGTTAATTCAACCTCATGCTATTAGGATGTCTTTGAAGTTCATTAATCATCGCGATATAAGATGGGTCGCTTAAATAAGCTCTCGTTTTGGGATTCATAGCTAATTTAGCCATTAAATCCGGTCCACCAAATGGATTTTGTAGTGGCAATTCAGAAGCTGAAAACAACAGAAAATTAAATGACTTTTTTTCATTTTTTATTTACTCACAATATAACTTCTTGCGGCATTTTGCTGCCGAATCCTTCAGTTGTTGATTCGCTGGATCCTTTTTTAAACCTTCTTCGTAAGCGTTCAAAGCTTCTTGATATTTGCCCATGTACTCCAATGCCGCACCTTTCCTTGAATAACCCTAAAAAACAACATAAGTATTGTATTTGTATTTTATGAAAATTTCTGTCGCGTGCCTAACACACCTTGCCCCATGCTGGCTGAAGCGCTATTGTTTCCTGTGCGTCTTTCAAAGCTTCCTCAAAACGATTTACTTGAACATAAGCTGCAGAGCGGTTGCTAAACAGAACATGATTTTGGTCATCCAAGTTAATGGCTTTTGAATAATACTCTATGGCTTGGTCGATATTGCCTGCAGATAAAGAGCCATTGCCCAAGTCCTTCAATTTATTCGCCTACAAAATTTAACAAAATTATTAGCTGGTTTCAATTAGAAAATATTCGCATTTTGCTTTTGTTTTTGGGATTCATAGCTCAAGTAACTTTCTGAATTTCTATGTCTTATTAAGTTGTTTAACGTATTAAATTTTAAATTGTTTACCTCAATCTTTTGGTCTCCCATTTCTCAAACAACGTGGTTTAGAAATTGCAGTCAGGAAAAAGAACCTTCTAGATCAACTAAACCGCCCTCTACGAACGGATTGAATAATTTGTCGAAATTTTAAATTTGTATTTAAAAATCAGATTTGATCTAAGTAGAGACTAAAATAATTTATTATAACAATTTTGATCAAAGTTAAAGAGTTTTTAGAAATAATAAATTTTATTTTTTTTCTGTGTAAAAACTATAACCTGGTGGCAAGAACACTCAACCTTGCATCTCAGGAACCCGAGCAGGAACCAAACATGATTGGCCGACATCTCGTTGGCATTTATTTGAATTCGAAATTTAAATAAATAATAAATTAATACTACTAATTTCGTTTAAACCACAATCTTGATAAATATAAATATACTTACTTCCTTACTTGTTAATGTGTGACGGTCCAAAATCGGAAACAAATTATTATTTTACATTTAAATGGCGCTGACTATTCAGCCACGCTATATCCAAACTCTAATTAGTTATTAAGCCTATTTCTAGTTTTTATGATTAATTATATTAGTTTGACAAGTAAATAATTCAGATGGAAGTATACATTTATTGAGTTATGATAAATAATAATATTTCATATTATTATTTGTACATTGGATGGAAATCACTTGCAAAAGTGATTATTATTTAAGGAAAGTGTTGTTGTAAGGAATTCCCTACAACACTTTCCCTAAATAATAATCACTTTTGCAAGTGATTTCCATCCAATGTATGGATAGGTCGCAGGTGCAACTAATCTCCAAGCTAAACAAGAAAAGAGTAAGTGTTGTAAGGAATTCCCTACAACACTTACTCTTTTCTTGTGTAGCTTGGAGATTAGTCGCACCTGCGACTTATTTCCTAGTTTGGAAAGATGACCCTTGACCCCGGTCAAGCAGAGTTCACTTGGACTCTGGCAGGAAATTGCACCGATTGGCCCAACTTCGTGTATGTCATCACTAAGTCGGTAGTGCCCGCCTCTAATGGTCATACTGCTGTTCAATTGGACACAGGCTGACCACCAAGAGAGCGACCACTATAAAAAGGCCTGTAGAGCTCTATTTGGCTCCAGATACAATTACCCTTTAAGATATATGTTCAAAGTTACCTAGTTGACGTGGTTTCAGAATGCCTTGTTAAGACTCGAACCGGCAGGTGCGACAACCGTAAAGACCGTAGTGGGCCATAGCATTTATGTTATGAAGGCCTATGTACCGCAAAAGCAAACGTAGTGATGACATGATGTCGTGACACATCGGAGAGCGGTAGTTGTTGTGTTCTGGACATGCCAGTTATCTTGACCACACTATTTTATGGCGGATAATTATCTACTAACGTGTTTGTCGCGATGCAGAGTGCCAGACTATAAGGATGAAGGCCAAGTGGGCCACTTGACCCACGTGACACCCCACTCAACTCTTGTATATGGTATTTATCATATCGTATTTTCTTGTCAGTCGGTATTCTGATCATGTGGCCAGAGCCCCGTTAGTCATCAGTCTGGGACACATTGTCAATCGGCAATGTTAGCTACAATGGAGTCATTGTGAAACAATATAAAATTTGTCCCTTGTTTGTTGCAAACACTGTTACATTTTAGTGGTTATAAGACAGCACCGAAAAAAAAGTTTTTGCTGTTGAACAAACTGCGAGGTCGGATTTGTTGCTGTTTAATAAATATTTACAATTTTTAAAATTACATTTGGGTTTTTATATTACAGAGATTTCTTTAATTTTTAAATCTAAAATAAAATATTATTATTATTATTATAAAATATGAATAATGATTATGATTACAATTACTAAGTTTACATGAATATGCTTTTCTAGAAAATGACATCATCATTTCTCAAGTGGAAAAGTAAAAAATTAAGTACTCACTCTAGTTTCCACTTTTCCACTTGATAAATGATGACATCATTTTCCAGAAAAGAGCGTTCATGTAAACTTAGTAAATGATTAGAATTCCACATGTTTTATGTTAAACACATTTAGGAAATATTTAAACTTAATTTTTATTATTATTTACAACTGATTGTATTAACTGTCCATAAATGGATACTTTAATTATTTTCCCTAACTTGATGGCTTCGATGAAGAATGCGAATCTTCTTTCATTTAAAGACAAGATTGGAGTTGGGTAATTTGTTGTATCCGGTCCTCCATGAATGATTTCACTTAGCGTGGCATATAGTTTATCTACCATTGTACACACATCTGATATCTCTAATTTGGTGACATTTAATAGCTCTTTCCAAAATTCTTCTTTTAATATGGTTGACCATACGATGGTACGTTTTCTCTTATTCTTTCTTGGATGGAGGTTTAAAACATCATAATAATATTCTTTTTCGCTATATTCAATGAAATGTCGTATTCTCAGCACTCCTAGGAGGTATGGTGTTCCTGCTTCTCCGATAGCTTCCTTAAACAATCAAAATTAAAAAACAAAATTAAAAATCAAAATTACAGTATTTTCAGATTCCTAAAATACATATTCAGTTGAATATAATATATTTTTTGCTTAAATACTATTTCATTTAAGAAAATTCACTTTCAAATAGAAAAAATATTCAGTTGAACAAAATGCAACTTCAATTAGCAAAAATGTTTATTCATATTGCTAAAATGCAATTTCAGAAATAAAAAATGCAGTTTTACAATAAAAATGCAAAAAAATACAAATTTCTAAACAATTTGAAAACTAGCAGAAATTAAGCAATGGGATCCTCTGTGTAGACATTTATGGGCCCCTATGCATTTATTATGTAATTTATTCATAAAAAATTTTCCAATCTGGGCCCCCGAGTTACAAGGGCCCTCCAGTAATCAAATGCCAAAGGCCAAATAACGAAAGCCCATATATTATGGATTCATGGGAGGATTTACCCAATGCAAATTGAGGGCCCATGCATCAAAGAACACAAAATTTAAATACAACCCAATTGGATGGGCTTGCCAGTTGCATGTAAGAATAGGGCCCTATACAAAAGGGCCCCATACAAAAGAACCCCATACAATAGCATCATAGGATAGGGCCCTATGATGCTATTGTATGAAGGTCCTCTTGTATCTCTTGTATTTCAGGCTCTTTGATGCAGGGCTCCCAATTTGCATTGAGCTTGATCCTGTAATCCCACTCATGAATCCATGGATCCCCATTATTGAACATTTGATTTTTTCATATACAGAAATCTAATGAATAATCCATTACTATGGGGCCCTGTGTAACTGCTGAGAAGTCCCGAATTTAATTTTTTCTCTGCCAAATCTGTGCCAAATGAAATTGCCCCAAAAGACGTGCAATCCTTGCTTTGGATTTGGGCTTGTAAGTCTTGGCCAACTTTTCCCAACGCTTGTCGGGTTCTGAGATCCCATCCAGTAGACATTTTAGCCTATCATCAATCCCTAGAAAAATCATGCCCCCCACCTTGGACTTATCAATATTGAATTGCCTAGCTTCTGCAAAAGACAAAATCGATGTTGAAGGGAATGCAGTGAATGCGATAAATACGCAACCAAGGGAAAGGCAATCCTATAAGCCTAAATACACGGGTAAGCAGAAATACACGAATGGGCAAAAATATTTCAACGTACAACAATATCCAAACGGGCAACAAAACCAGACAGTGCAACAATATCCCAATACGCAAAAACATCTAAGTAGAGAAAAGAAGGCTTATTACTAACTGCAAGTGCTGTGGTGGCGATCACAGTGCTGGTCAGTGTCCCGCATATGGAAAAAACTTGCCACAAATGCAATACACCTAATCACTTTGGCAGCTGTGTCAAAAATCAACTATACTCTATTTATCATTTTGTGCGCGAAACTCCCATTGGTTAATGATCTAAATTGTACCGAAAGTACATATTGTGGCATCTTATTTTAATCCTCTAGTTGAACCGAGTCGAAAAATCATTGTTTCGTAGCCAAAAAATGTTCGTGCTATTGTTGACAAATGAAAATGCTTATAAAATAGAGTACGCTAAATAACATTTAAGAAGGTTGAATAACATCTAATTTAAATTTTGTTAACAGGTATCTTAAAAAACCTAAAATTTACTAGAAAATACAAAAACTTATCAAATGTGGACTCACTTGTCTTAAGGTGAAAATTGAATGAAGATATTTGTACATTGCCATGTTAAAAGCCTTGTCCGGACACCTGACCCGACCGGACACCTGTCTCGACCGGACACCTGTCTCGACCGGACAAAATTTTACGCCCCAACTGTGTCCGGACCGCACAGGTTATACTGTAATGGATGATTCCACAAGCAAAATTCCTCCTGGGAATAATGTGGTATAAATGGTGGCTGTATGAAACGGTTTAAACGGTCGCCTAAACCACATGAATTATGGGTCTCCCATTTTTCAAACAAGTGGTTTTCAGAACAACTGAAACGCCCTCTACAAACGGATTGGATACTTTGTAGAAATTTTAAATTTATAATTAAAAATCAGATTTGATCTAACAATAAGTGCAGACTAGCAAATAATTTATTACAACAATTTTGACGAGCTAACAAGTTAAATTCCCTACACATATTTAAACATTATACTTCCGAGTCCCAAGATATCCCAACAGAGAGAGATGTCCCAAGAATCCGAAGAGACGGCCGGCTCGGGCCATCTTGGGACTGCGTAATACCATGTGTGTCGGTATCGGATCTGGACGGCTTGCCGCGTTTTGTACATCTGGGTCTGAATGGAGTCGCTTTCTTTTCCACTGGTCACCCTTCCTGTCTCCTCATCTTTCATTTCTGTGTTTTCTTTCTCTCAATGAAACTGTTCATTTCATCTTCTGATATGACAATTGCTTTTCGCTTCGGACGCTCCAAAAACGTGTACTGTACACAATAAAAATACATTATTCCCTCTGTTTGTCGAGTTTCTTTCGTTTCTGTGATGGCACGTGAACAAACGCCATACAGGCACAAGCAAATTGTATAAATTTGTTCAAGTTATTCTACAATCTCTTTGGGTTATGGCTTTCGAGTAAATGGCCATTATACTCCATTCACGGAATCTTGAGCTAAATTTTTTTACTTCTACATTGGATTATTTCTGCTAACTGATCTGTATAACGCTCCAGTTGTGATGGAAACAAAGTCTCATATTGGTCTTTAATTTCCACACAGGGGGAGAGGGATTTGGATTATTAAACAGAAATTATCTCATTTAGAAGTAAACAATTTTAGCTCAAGATTCCGTGAATGGAGTATAGTAGAAATGTTACTAATCTAGCATATCGTTTACGATCTTGATAAATATTTATTCTTAACGAAACTAATTTTTTATTATTATTATTTTGTCAGTATATGTATTCGTTTTATATATGTAAAATACACAATTGTAAGTTCAATATTTTCATGATTCCATTTCACTCAACCTTCGCCTTGTACATTCCGCAACATCTGCAATTACTTCAGGTTTCAATAGATGCTTAGCCTACGAAAAGAAGAATAAATAATAAAGTCCTCTGTATAAATTATAACAGCAAATACTTTACCTCTGAATATTTAAGTGACTCCTCGTACGCATAAATAATAGACGTATCGTACAGCATAACGCGACTATTTGCTAATGCTAAAATGCAATTCCTTATGCGAGCAGCAATCTCACGGTCACTTCCTTCAATATTTGGCTGTTTAAAATTTTAGAAATAAAACTCCATATTTTAAGTGTATGGCTTGACAACTAACCTCTAAATCGTGTAATGAATCAACACCATCTGTTGTATCTTCCCTTGTTTTACAAGAAATCCAAATTAATCCATTGTTTCCTAAAATCACATTAACGCCAAAAGGAAGGTCGTGAACGTGCAATTTGCATCGTTTAATCACGGATGGCGACACTCTAACAAGACTTCCTTGAGATAACTGAATTTAAAAAATATATATATATTTTAAAAACTGTTAAATAAAATAAAATAAAATTAACCTTTCCAGATTTCAAATCTTTGACTATTAAAGATAGAACACCATCATTATGAACTTTGTGAACTTCAGCCTAAGCATAAAAAATAAATCTAAAATTATTTCAGTAATTATTTTTCCAAAATGTAAGTTTGTACACTAATGAGGTCGCCTTCTTTTAGACACTGTCGCATCATCAATTCATCTTCCATACCACGCCGTCTCTAAATTTTTGAAAATAATGTAGCAAATCATAAATTTATAGAGTTAATTCTTACAGATTCTCCTCCGGGTAATGTGTTGAATGACAATTGTAATATCGAATCCATTTTAGAATTTGTATCAACTTTCCACCGTTTTTGTTGTACTTCGGTTATCCGACCAACAATTCTATCTCCAATTTCTCCATTATAACGTGTTTTTAAAGGCACCACTGAAATCAATCGACCAACTTGCTTAACTACTCCTGCGACAGATGCTAGGAGACATTGGTCATTATCGTAAGTTCCATGGCCTCTGAAAAAATCCCACATTTATTTGTATGAAATAAAGAATTAATATTCGAAACAAAAAATTATACCAACCGAAAAAACCCGTATCATTTGTTATCAAATCACCAGGTGTAACCAATTTACTTGATCTTTTCGAACCATTTAATGCAGCATTATTTAATCTTTCGCACGCTAGCCGTATGCAATCGCCCATTTTAAGTATAGTTCTAAAAACCAACACTACAGAAAGCATGGTAGAATGAGAGAAAGTATCGCTAAAAGTATAGGTCTTTCCGTAGACTAACTTAACTTCATCATATCATTGCATCAACAACACGAAGCCATTCATGATCAGTTAAAATGTAAACACTGAGTTTGATGAGTATAAAAGTATAAAACTAAATCCTGGAACGAGATATAATGTTTAAATATGTGTAATTTAACTTGTTAGCTTACAACAGATAGAAGTTTGTTTCGTTATGTCTTGTTGTATAAAGCCATTAGCTGCTTTCAGCGATTTTAACGCTGTTAAAAGGTTTCTGAGACCTTCTGATGGTCAAGAAAGTGGTAAATATAATTATTAAATAAATAATAAAATATCGTGTTGATGATTAAATTCTATTTCCAGAGGTTGGCTGGGATGATGTCAGTTGGAAATGGGATGAAAGTGATGCTGACGTTGTTGCATTTGAGAAAAGAACTGAAGAATCGTGGTTGCAAGATTGCTTCATTTCGTATTCACCAGCTGGCGATTGTTTAGTATTAGCTACTACGGAAAGATTAGTGTGTATGACATGTATGTTTCGGCCAACAAAATCTATAATGGATTATTAAATACCAAATTAATTGTTTTTATTAATTATATTCAGTGAAATGGGATATGCACGAACCAGGAGATATTAAAGCCAAATTTGTAATCCAATTTGAATCTAATTTAGTTGAAGATATTAAGTATGATATTATTATTTGTACTTAATTCTTTAAGTTATTAATATTTTCCTCCTCGTTGAATAGAGATGAAATATCGAGTGTGCTATGTTTGCCATTGGCTTCGCAAAAACGGTAATTTATATTGAGAATTTTGCCATCATTATTTTAATTATCATCATATGTAGTACATCGCATGGTAGTCCGGACTGGACTTGTGTTATAGTAGGATTTTCATCTGGTCATGTTCGAATGTATACAGAGGTATGAATTTAATTACATTTTTTCTTTTAAAATATGCATTTATTTTATTTTATTTTTTTTAATATTAGACTGGTGTCCAGTTATTTTCGCAGTTGTTTCATGAAGGTACAGTGACAAAAATAAAATGCCAAACATACGAACCACCTCGTCATACCAAAGATCCTGAACATTCGGAAGAATTGTTTATAATTTATCCACGCGCTATAGTTACTATAGATGGCTTCAGTTTAATTCAAACGCTCCGAGCTTGTAGAAACCAAGTTGCTCGCGGTAAGAAGTTAAGATTTGGTTTGCATAATCACTATAGATTAATTCAATTCAGCTACAGCAATTGGAGTGGACATGAATGCGCCTCCACCGTTAGCATATAAAAAATGGGGCTTTCACGACCAGGAAAAGGTTGTTGACTGTGAAAATGTAGGTAAGAGTTATTCATGTAATTGAACTCCGTTGTGCAATTAAATACTTGAGATGTAAATTATTATTATTTTAGGTTTAATTCCTCCAAACACTTTTGACCATTTGCAAACAGCATCTTTGCTTGGTGGATTCACTTCGAAGCCCCGTAATGCAATTCCTGTAGCAACATTGTTTTTAGGATCTGGACAATTTCCGTACCTTGCGTTTTATTACGCCATTGAGGGAAGCGCACAACCTTTCATGTCTGAAGTTGTTACAGCAGTTGCATCCAAACTGAAATCCGTTTTGTTTTCAGCTGCTTCGTAAATACTACAACAATTAAAATTAAGTTAGGAAATAGAAGTAAATACATTTGTTTAATTCTAGTGGCTTTTTTGGAAATTTTTCAAAGTCATCGTCTGAAGAAAGGATCATAAAACCGAAAATAGAACCTGCGACGCCATTGGCATGCAGGTTTCCAGACCTCATTAAATTTGTTTAATTCTATTCTAAAATTATATTTTTACATTTATTTTATCAGGTTCGGTCTACCGGACGCCCGTCGTTTAGGGGATTCGATCATAGTTTCCCCAAATAAAAGGGTAGCTGTAGTAACAGATACTTTCGGAAGGATAGTTTTAGTGGATACTCATCAAGGAATAATTGTTCGTATGTGGAAAGGCTACAGAGATGCCCAGTGTGGCTGGATGGAAGTTACAGAAGACACTCATCAAATGGACAAGGAGAAAGTGACTTCCATACCAAGAATTGCATTATTTCTTGTAATTTACGCACCAAGAAGAGGCTTATTAGAGGTGTGCATTTATTAAAACGGTTTCGTCACCATTTAAATACTTGTTTTGTTAGATCTGGACTGCTCAACAGGGACCTAGAATAGCTGCTTTCAATGTCAGCAAAACTGCTAGGTATTTGCATAATTTTTTATAAATAATTACGCATAATGTTTGTACTTTGTCAGACTACTCTGCCCAGCTTACAGTATGATGGGAATAAATGCAGTTGTTGCTTCAAACCACGGACATAAATTAGCACAATGTTTTTTACTTGATGTAGATGGGTCGCTAAAAACAATTTGCACTCCATTTCATTATGCATTAAGGTTAGTTTTGTTCGCCTAATCTATTTTCAAACAATGTTTAATTGTTTTTTAATCTAAATTCAGCGATAAAAACAGTAAATGTGCTCAAAGTTTGCATTTACTTAAGAAACTCAAGATAACGCTTAAAGAAACAGAAGTTCGTCATGGTAATTTAAGTTTTTTTTGGGATAAAATTTAAAAGCTTAAGCTATTTTTTGTTTCTCATAAATAGATTCAGAGAAAAATGAGATTGTTAAAATCCTTCTGACTATAAAAACTCCTAATATTCGAAAACAAGCTTTGGAAACAGTGGTGAAGAGTGATAAAATTCAGGCTGATTTCTTAACAAACGTCATGAATATCCTTTTGGAGCAACTTGAATCACAGGGTACTGTTAGTTTAAAACCAATCGTGATGTCAGATTAATTTTTTCGGGGTTAATTAGGTATGGATTCATTGGACTTTGAAAGCAAATTAGTTCTAGAAAGTTGCCACAGATTGAAGACATTGTTAAAGTTCTATTGTGGAACACGTGAAATCGAATTAAACAGCTGCGAGGAAACTGTTGAACCGACTCCAGATAATACATCATTACAAGTAATTGGAAATTAAAATTTCACTTTTTTTTAAATGTAATATCATATTATTTTTATAGATACTTCTGGCTGCTGTTTTACATCAGTCGGAAGCAGAATTAGAGCATTTGATTAGCATTTTGAAGCGACATACACACGATAAGAAAACTAAAACGGTCTACTTTGCTGACAATAAAGTGCTGACAGTTGCAAAGTTTCTTAGTTATTTTTCAGTATTCGTTTCTTGTCTTGAGAAAGGAGTTAGTATTAATGCGATAGAATTAGTTGATGGCTTGGAACCTGATGCTCTCGCGATATTAGGTTAGAGAATTATATTTCGAATTTTGAGTTTTGAATTTAATTCGATGCGTCTTGTTTAGGACGTTTTCTTTTCCACCAAAGTTTGACCAACAGTTCGTGTTTGGAGAAATTAAAACCCGTAATTGTTGAATGTAGTTTATCTCCAGAAAGATTAATGGTAACGTACTAAAGTCTATAAAATATTTAAATTCAATTTTTATATTTTTCTTTTCTCAGACTGTTCTAATGCATTTTTGGTTGAACGAGTCTTCCACGCTAATCTCAACTCACTGCCTTATTAATCTCTCAACACTTGTCAAATTCATTTCGAGTCTTTCAGGTATGTAAACTAAAATTAATTACAAATAATTTGAAGAAAAAATAAAATCTTTTTTCTTTCAGACTTACAATTTTTAGCAGTTACGTCTAATGAAACCTCGTCGTGGTGGCAAACTGTAAGAAGTATTTTGTGTCAAACAACAAATGTCCCAATGGCATTTGCAGCAGCTCTCGTCTGTCGTGGTGTTTCTGTAATGTTTGCACCTACTCTGGAAAGCGAATCTAAAGCATCCGGGGATACTGGCGAGAAAACTGAGGTAAATTAGGTAAATCTCATAATCGATTGGCCTGATTTTAACACACTATTTTAGGCTACCACGAGTAAAGATGACACTGAATGGGAAAGTATATCTATAGATGCGTTGCAATGGAATGTGTTAGTAAAACAATTGGAAGATTTAACGGTGTTGCATGCCTTATTCGGATTTAAATTGGAAAATACTGAAGAATGTCTTCAAATTGAAGTCTCCTGTAATTCATTGCTTGACAAGGGTAGAGGTAAGACGATTATTTTGTAATTACTAAACATAATGAACACTTGTACGGTATTTTAGGAATTGTGTCTGAACTGATTGCCAAATGGTTAATTTATGCAAATCTTGATACAAAATTACTGAAAATTGATGGTGAGGAAACTAACACACCTGAGATAGCAAAAGAAGCAACGAGAGTTGTAAATAGAGACGAATGTCTCGGGGAAATTATAGGTTTGTAGGTTTATATAACAAATTACGGTGTTTTTTTAATATTTTTTTAAAAGATTTATTCCAAATGGTGAAAAAACGATTTCCGTTTAGTCTTCAACATGACGTTTTGAACGCAAATTGTTCATGGGAACGAGTCTTGCAGTGGAATAAAAATCCTGATAATGTATTTCATTTGCAAGAATCATTACGAGGACTTCGACCGATTTCATCAGCTATTTTGAAACAAGGCTCGTTTTTTGTTCTTAATTTTAAAACAATAATTAAATATTTGATTTTTAGGATTGGCATGTTTGATTTGGCATATGAATCTAAGCAAAATGTTCACTGCAACAGCATTATTAATGGAAAAAGTAGATATAAATTTTATTAATAAAAAAATTTTAGAACTAATAATTGTTTTCTTTTTTAGGTTGCAAAAGTTCCCAAGGAAAGATTATGCCGCAGGGTAATTAGAAATATAAGTATTTTACATGTTATGAAATTTTTAAAATTGTTTCTAGGACATTGGGATTAGTGATACCATCTTAATAAAATTTGTTGGTTGTTGTACCGATATTTTGGATATTTTAATGGATGTAAGTGAGTGTATACAGTGAATACTTCCAATTTAATAACAAATTAATTTTTTTAGGCAAATGTAATAGCTGAAAGTGAGAGTGCGCCTGTTTTTGATTACGAAGACTTATGGCAATCAACGCAAGGGCCAAATCCCTTGGTGGAACTAGCAATCAATCAAAAAGCAGCTAATTACAGCCTGTTATGTCATCACTACCAACTTGCTCTATCAATGCAAATGATGGTAACATTTGGGATTAAATCAGTTCGACTAATTAGCCTATACGATACTAAAGTAAACAGGAAACTCAAGTTAACTAATTTCTCAAATGATTTAATTCCAATTTCTCATTTAGGGTAAAAGTGCATTTTTTCGAGAATTGGATACTTACCCACAAATTTCTTCTGGCCGCGGTCTTGACGACACGATCATTAATTCTCGAAGACAGGTACCTATGGGAACTTAGCGAATTTTGAAATAACTATTAAAATGGTTTTCTTAGTTTCTATGTAAAGTTATTTCTGCGGCAGTCCAATCTATACCCGAGCCAATTCCTGACCCACATCAATCTGAGAATTCATCCATTCCAGCCATTACCGTGGATCATTCCGGAATGAGTTTTTGGGTTGGTCGTGTTATAGAATTGGCTAAAATGTGGGAAATGGACCTCGACTTTCTACGACGCCATCACGTTTGTGAACTGTACAATAGCGGCTTGGATTCACTTGCGGAAGAGGTGCTAATTTGAATAAACAAAATAACTTAGCAATTAATTTACGAGTATTTTAATTTTCAGATGCTGCCATCAGTTAGTGATCGAATTGTGTTGGGGTCTCAACTCATTCTCTTAGCTGGCCAGCGGCTAGGCTGTGCCCTGAAGGAGAAATACACCACTGTTGAAGTGTTGGCGCGACTGAGCCCTAATCTGACGTCGTGGATTAAGTCCTTGGATCAGAGTACATTACGTTGTCTCAACCCTCCGCTCACAATGACTGCGGCTTTAATTGGAAATATAATTAATCATCTGCCTGATGGGGATTCACAGTATCAAATGGCGTTCGCATTAATTGATGCAGTGAATGCCCTTCTTGAGTTTTCAGATGAAATAGCACTTAGAAATAAGAATTAATGTAAAGTGAGTTGTTAAGGAACTGTATTTTAAAAAAGGAAATTGTACAATAATATATATTGTTTTATTTGTGAAATAATAATAAATTCTAATCAAACTAACTCCATTGATTCCCAATTACTTGTAAACAAAAGGAACAAATATCTGTTGCTGAATCTGAAACCACATAACGTCTACAGCGACCACATTGAACCCCGCTTGCTTTTTGAAGATGTAGACGAAAGTCTTGCATTTGACCTACGAACCAAACGACGAACTAAGTAAAAATTACCAGTTAATTATTCGTCTACTTACCATTTTCTAACTTTAATGATGCATCAATAGTAGAAATTGGTGCTTTATCGTTTGTTGATTGGGTTGTCAAGGTTACTGATGCGACTCTTAAAAGTTCACATAGCTGTGAATGGCAATTTTGATGATCTGGATGCAGAGACTGAAATTGTTTTTAATAGATGAGAACTTAAAATTGATACAAGAATGATTAATTACTTTCAATGCATCCATGAGTGATTGACTTCCTTCTATTGTCACATCGATTTCGCTGATGTCTAAGGAAAGAGCCGTAATTTCTTTATTTAAAATTGCACCTATTTGAATTGCTGATTCTACTGTCGATCTAATCTCTGGATTTCTCCAATCGTTTATAGAATCTGGCCAAACGTTGCGAAAAACAAATTTTTTCTTATCACCGTATTGGTGATGATGTAAAAAAGCTTCTTCCGCAAGATGGGGTAGAATTGGTGCAATAGAATATGTCAACTGAAGAAAAAGATGATGCAAAGTTGTTTGACATGATCTACGTTTCAATCCCATCTGCTCACTGCAATATAATCTAAGCAGAATAGAACAGAGTAGAACAGAATAAAATGGATCATTTTTTTTTACGAGAGAACTGTTTAATTATACCTTTCTCTAATTGTACTTAAATATAGAGCAGATATCTCTCTAGCTACAAAGTTTATGATTGCAACGCCTGCTTCATCAAATTTGAAGGATTCGTACGAGTTGATAACCTATAAGTAGACGCCCGATACTGTAATTAGAAATTAGAATTAAAATTTAGAAACTAAAATTACCTTTTGCCGATATTCGTACAATAAATGTAAAATATATCGATCTATTAATTCCATTTTCTCCAATGAAATTAAATCTTTACTTGGATCAAAATCTGACAAATTGCTAAGAAGATACCGTAATACACCACGAATCTGTAACGAAATGCGTTATATACCAAAAATACTTGTTGATTTATTATACCTTTTGTACGACTTGTGAGCATTCATGTAATATTTCTTGTTTAATACAAACACTGGAATGTTCGACGACATGAGTGGCCACCCACCAACGCAAAACATCAGCACCAAGAGCTTTGAATTTATTCTAGTTAATATTAAAAGAAATAAGTTTAACGTAATGAAAAATTCGAAAGTAATTACTTTGTCACCATCCACAATTACTTGTGGATCAACAACATTTCCTATCGACTTTGACATTTTTCGTCCTTGTTCATCCAATACAAACCCGTGATAAAATAGTTTTCTAGTTAATTAAACTAAATTATGTTACGTATTCTTTAAAGAATGTAATATAAGTTAACTAACTTAAAAGGAGGTTTCTTCTGAAGAGCAACACTAGTCAATAAAAGTGACTGAAACCAACCACGAGATTGATCCACACCCTCCAAACAAACATCAGCTTGGTAATTTGCATCTGTAAAAATAACAATGAAATTTTTGATGATTTAAGTTGAAAAGGTACAAACCTGACAGCACATATTTCCAACTAATTCCACTATCAAACCAAATATCTAAAATGTCATGCCCTTTTTCATAAACGGCTTCTGTTGAAAGCCCAGTCTAAAAATAATTTGAAATAAGGTTAGAAATTACAATTTCAATGCCAAAATTACATCTTCCAGTATTTGTTTTGGTAGAAGTGTCGAGTCTGGGAGAATCCACCACATGTCAGAACCATGTTGTTCCAATAATTTACACCAATGATTAAGTAAATCACTGAAAAAAAATATTAAAAAATATTAACAGATCACAAAAATTTAGATATTAATAAATAACACACTTGTTTAAAATAACTTGTTTTGATTTCGGTTCATAAAAAGCTGAAATGGGTAAACCCCAACTTCTTTGCCGTGAAATACACCACGATGGTCTGTTGTTCAATTGATCATTCATTCCAGACTTCATGTTTGATGGGAAAACATCAATTTCTTTGAGAAAATCCTGTTAACAAAAAGAAAATAGATTAAACACTAGTAATTATAGATTTTTTTACCATATTACCAAAGCGCTGTTTTTTATTTTATCAGTATCAATAAACCATTGCAAACTTGGTTTAATGATCACTGGTTTTTTACTTCGCCAGTCATGGGGATAACTATGAATAAATTTGTCCGTTTTCACAATATGCTCGCCAAATAAATCAAGAACTACATGATTGGCATCATCTAAAACTGATTTTCCTCTTAACCTATCCTCATTACATTCACTAGTGAAACAACCATCATCGTCCAAATAATTTTTCTGCAAAGTAAAGAAATTTAATTATTTGAAATGTCATGGAAATAAACATTCTGAGCACTCACCAGAGGTAAATTAAATTTGACACCTAAATTGTAATCATCAAATCCATGACATGGACTACTGTGAACTAAACCAGTTCCCATCTGAGCTTTCACGTGCGCAGCTGGCAGAAACCTTAGTTCTTCCTGCCTTACTGGATGAATATATGTAACACCCTCTAAAGCCTTTCCTAGTAAAAATAATTAGCGTATTATATTTTTTTCCCAAATATCGAAATAAATGAAACATACCTGTAAAACTAATTATTTTATCAAACTGCAGCGATAAACTTTTTTCCAATGTAGAACACAAATCAGATCCAATAATATACAGAAATTCTGAGTCGTTGCTTTTCACTAGTGAATACCTATGAATTTAAAAATTAGTAAAAATAAAAATTACGTACTAGATGTAAAATTTTATTTTAAGCTACGGTACTCAATATTTTCGTTGTACGCAATGCATTCATTAGTGGGTAATGTCCATGGAGTAGTTGTCCAAATCAAACCAAAAATCGATTGCTTTTCTGCGGTTATTGATTTATTAACAAACTAAATTCTTTTTAGCAAAACTTTTTAGTTATTATACATACCCGCATAAGGCTTAAAAATATCCGGCATGCTTTTAAGAGGAAATTTTACGTATGCGCAAATGCTTTGGTATGTAGGATTATATTCTAATTCTGCTTCAGCTAAAGCTGATCTAAAATTTAACAATAAATATAATGAATTGAGTGATTGCGTTAGTTTAGTACCTGGTAGATGGCGACCAGTACACAGGTTTAAAATCTCTGAAGATAAAGCCCTAAAATTGTATTTATTATTAATATTCGGTACACAGGTGATCAGATTTCATTACTGTATTACTTTCTCATACAACTCAAAAAAAGCTTTCAGTTGTGTAATTTCGTAGTCCTTCGATAAAGTAAGGTAACAATTCTCCCAATCCGCCATCACTCCCCATCGCTTAAAAGCCTTTTTTTGTGTTTCAATAGCAGATAATGCAAAAGTACGAGCTGAAATATATTTTAAAATAATTATTACTTTTAGATTTTTATATTTAAAATTATCTTTACCTTGTTCCCTAATTTCTAATGGACTATAATTTTGTTTATTTTCTAATTTAATTACTTTTAATTCTATTGGTAATCCATGGCAATCCCAACCAGGTACATAATGAACCCGGAAACCTGTCAGCAATTTGAACCTAGTTATAATATCCTTCAAAACCTAGTATAAAATGGCACATAAGTACAACAACTTTCATTCCTAAATTTTATATGATAACAAACTTTATTAACGAGGTGTCCCATGTGAGGAACTCCATTTGCATAAGGAGGTCCATCGTGCAAAACAAACTGTGGTTTTTCTTTTAATGCTTCGCGCTGCCAAGCGTAAAGCGAATTGAAATTGCAAGCCTGTAAAAGATATGTTTAATCACATGTACGAAATAAAATTAGTTATTTCAAATTCAATATACCTCTTGAATTCCTACTTCTACTTCGGTCCTTTTCGTAGAAGCAATTCTTAATGGAAAACTTGTTTTTGGAAGCAGTACCGTTTCAGAATACTTTTTTTTCAAAGGCGAAATGACTTTATTTTTTGACGACGAACATCGTACTTTGATTGCTTTTAGAGAAATATGTAAATACTTCTTTCCGATACAGATATTTACTTGCATAGTTTAAAATAAATACCGCAAGCATCAAAGCACATGGAAAGAGATGTGGAGTCAAGCAGTGCGACCCCGTGACAATTATTCGAAATTATTACATAAAAAAACGCCTCAATATAAAGTAAGAGTTTTCAAATTGGTACTTTATTTTATCGATTTCTTGAATAACAAATTTAATTAATTTTTTTATTTTATTTTTTTTTTACAAAACTGAAATAAAAACCAAATTCGGATTTTAAAACACTAAGGATTTAGATTTTCAATAACTTGTAAACAACTTGAACACAATTCTGATGATAGATCTGTCACTATATATCGTTTGCAACGATGGCATTTTATCATATCTGATTTTCTTATTTTTAGATGGCACTTTTGCATTTTATCTAATAAATAAATTTAAAAAATACATAAATTCGAGAGAAAATATATTTACCCTCAAACTCAACTACTTACCATCATTTAACTTCAATGACGCATCGAAAGCAAAAATTACAGGATTCTTGTTTGGAGTTGCTCTTTCGGTTGATACTGTCACAGATGCCACTTTCAAAATTTCACATAAACTCGAATTACTGCTTCGCTGTTCTGGATGTAAAACCTGAAATATATTATGAATTAATAAAAATGATGAATGTCACCTAAAAAATTTAATACTTTTAATGCATCCACAAGTGATTGATTGCCTTGTATTGTCAAATCAACTTCAGTTACATGTAAATTAAGCTCAGAAATTGTCTTATTTAAAAGCGTGTTCAATTGAACTGCTGGGTCGACTGCTAATCTAATCTTTGGATTTTTCCAGTTCTGTAAACAATCTGGCCAAATGTTGCGAAAAATTAGTTTTTTCTTATTTCCATATTCGTGATGGTGGAAAAAAGCTTCTTCCGCCAGATGAGGAAGGATGGGTGCAATACAATAGGTTGTTTGCACAAATAGGTGATGCAAAGCTGTTTGACACGACCTTCGTTTTACTCCCTTCTGTTCACCGCAGTATAACCTAAAAAAAAAAATCAAGAATAAGATGGCCTAATTTTAGATTAGATAACAAATAATTTATACCTGTCTCTGCTTAGTTCCAAATAAAATTCAGATATATCGTCTACCATAAATTTCCTTGTTTCGGTGCACACATCATCGAATTTGAAGGATGCATACGAGTTTAAAACCTGAAAATTAAAAATCAAGTATATTAAAATAAAACAACTTTCGTTTTTACCTTTTCTTGATATTCATATAATAAATGTAAAATATATTGATCTATTATTTCCATGTTATCCAACGAGACGAAATCATTGCTTGAATCAAAATCACCTAAATTTCTCAGCATAAAACGTAGTACACCGCGCAACTGAAATAGAAATTGTAATTTACACTGTCAATTTAATAACAATTTAATTGCTTATTTACCTTTTGTACAAGGTTAGTGCACTCGTCTATTATTTTTGGTATGAAAGGACCATTAGCTCGATCAACAACATGACCTGCCACCCACCATCGCAATGTATCAGCTCCACGCACCTTTGACATAGCCTTAATTTAAACAAAAATAAAATAAATTATTTGTTTCTTAATGTCATTATACCAAGAAAATTACATTTTGCCCATTTACGACTATTTGAGGATCAACACTTTCCAAAGCTTTTGTTAATTTTTTTCTGTTGTATTTGTCCAACACAAATCCGTGGTAAAACAGTTTTCTATGTAATTAAAAAATTAACTGTATATAAATTAAAGAGTTAGACGTTTTCAAATTAACTTGAAAGAAGGTTTTTCTTGAAAGGCAACGTTAGTTAACATGTATGGCTGTAACCAATTAGGCGATTGATTTACTTCTTCCAAACAAACATCTGCCTCATAATTAGTGCCTGCAAAATATTGAATTTTGTTTTAATAATTATATTCTGATAACAATAGTATAGTTACCCGTTAATAAATGTTTCCAACTTATCCCACTATCAAATCGAATATTTAAAGTGTCTTGTCCTTTCTCGTAAACACCTTCTGACAAAAGTTTATTCTAAATTAATTAAAACAAGATTTATGAATAATTACACAATTTTTGTAATTCTATGTAACCTGTTGTAAAATTTCTCTCGGTAAGAGTAATTCATTTGGTAAGAGCCACCACATGTCCGATCCATCTTTTTCAAGCAATTTGCACCAATGATGAATTAAATCACTAAAAAATTATAACAATAAATATTTTTAAAAAAATTATCAAACAAATTATCAAACAAATTTACCTGTTTAAAATAACTTTGTTTGATTCTTGCTCATAAAATGCTGGAATAGGTAAACCCCATGCTTTTCGTTGTGAAATAGGAAAAGATGTTGTGTTTTCTAGTTGCTTAATAATCCCAGTTTGCATATTTGATGGAAAAACTTCAATTTGTTTTAGAAACGCCTTCATATGGCAGCACAAAAATTATTAATTTGATGATTTAAGAAAAGTTGTAGTAATATGTTTACCAAAGCACTGTCTTTAAGTTTGTCAGTATTGAGAAACCATTGCAAGCATGGTTTAACGATCACTGGTTTGTTTCTATTGTCGTGTGGATAAGTGTGGAGCGATCTCTCCACTTTGACAACATAGTCACTGTACAAATCAAGAACTATTTGATCGGCATCACCCAAAACTGATTTTCCTACCAAAAGTTCTTCGTTACATTTATTTGTGAAACAACCATTGTCATCCAAATAATCTTTCTGAAATTTATGTATTATTACGTTAGTAATTAAACTATTGAGTTTACTGCATTACTCACCACAGGCAAATTATATTTCATACATATATCAAAATCAACAAATCCATGTGATGGACCTGAATGGACTAATCCGGTTCCCTTGTTGGATGTAACATTCGTCGATGGTAGCATTCTTATTTCTTCGTGACTTTTTCCACGTGCATAAGTGGCTTTTTCCAAAGCTTTGCCTGAAGAAAAGTAATTTAAAAGAATTCTACGCTATAATAAAATTCGAACCTGAGAATGTAATTAACGTCTTTAGTTCAAGAGACAAAATTTGTTCTAATGTTGAAGTCAAATCACTTGCGATAATATACATAACTCCTGATTCTACATCTTCCACTAAAGAATACCTGGAGATATAAAAAAAGTATATTATTGACCAAAAGTTTAATTTTAATTACTCAATAGCTTCGTTGTATAAAATGCATTCATTCATGTATAACGTCCATGGCTGTGTTGTCCATATCAGAGCAAATATCGGATGCTTTCCTAGACATTTTTTTAAAAAATTTATCGTAATACGGTTTATAATAGGTGTTAATTTTTATACCTGCATATGGTTGCAAGAGAGCAGGTAGATTTCTAAGTTGATATTTAATGTAAGCACAAGTTATTTGACGAGGTTTGTATTCTACTTCGGCTTCAGTTAGAGTGGACCTAAATAAAAAACAATTCTGTATTTGTTTTTCTTTGTATTTCTTTATGTACCTAGTAGAAGGTGACAAATAAACAGGCTTCAGATCCCTGAATACAAGTCCCTATAATTTAAAACTGTCAATATCTATTATATTTATTGTTATGGTAATAGATTACTCTTTTGTACAACTCAAAAAAAGCCTTAAATTGTGTAATTTCATAGTCTCTATCGAATGTGTTGTAACAGTTCTCCCAGTCCGCCAACACTCCCCAGCGCTTAAAAGCTGCCTTTTGAGTTTTCATAGAAGAAAGAGCATAATCACGAACTGAAACGTATTACACAAATTATTTTTAAAACATTGTAAAATTTATTTATTTATTCGTTTTACCTAGTTTTCTAACTTCTGAAGCATCAAATTTTTGATAATGTTTTTCTTTTAATACTGCTGGACCAATTGATGCCAAATGGCAATCAAATCCAGGTACATAATGAATCCTGTGACCAGTCAATAATTTATAACGAATTATAATATCTTTCAACACCTACAGAGAAAATAAAAGTAAATAAATACAGAAATACAAACTAAATCAGAAATACAAACTTTATCAACAAAATGTCCAATGTGCGGCGCACCATTAGCATACGGCGGTGACTCATGCACAACAAATGATGGTTTCTCCCTCAACGCTTCACGTTGCCATGAATAAAGTGAATCGAAATCACATGCCTGTAACATCATTTACATACAATTATTACATTATATCTCAAAACAACATTTTATTCTTTGCCTCTTGAACGCCGGTTTCCAATTCAGTTCGTTTAGTAGAAGCAATTCGCAATTCAAAACTCGTTGTCGGTACATTTAAACTGTATTTTTCCTTCTGCGGCGAATCAACTTTCCGTGAAAAATATCTAATCTGAGAAAAACGAAAACAATGCTTGCCACCGTTTAAATACATTGCTTCAAAAGATTTTACAAAATACCTCGCTCGAGGGAGCACATATCTAATCGCAACAAGATGCCGCCAAGTGACGATTTCACGAAACTAAGATTGTGCCTAATGTTTTTAGTTTATTGTGTGTGCCGTGTTGCTGAATGCTGCCAGATTTGCGTGAATAGAATACATACGCCCCCGATTGCCTATCCACGATTTAAATCAATGATACAAAGGGATTAAAGGAAGAAATATTTATTTATTTTGGTAAGTTCACGTTCCTACTTTACTTTCTGCTTGGGAAAACAACTTTTTTCTACCATCGACACTGAACTCAAAACAAGTTATTAAAACTTTTTTCTGAATCTCAAACACATAGTAAATCACGGATTTTTTACATTTATTTTAACAAAAAATACTTCCTACACAAATACTGAGTAAGACTAACCATGTGTTAGTCGAGAACACACCCAAATTACAACAACATCCAGCATCCAGAAATGGTGAAGCAACTTTACATTTCAATCCCACATTTTGCAGTTACTAAATAATGACACTTCTTCTACCCTTGACTGACCATGCAATCAAAAACCACACTTCTTTTTTATGATAACCTAGAACTTTACAAACAATACCTCCATAAAATATAAAAATAATTTGTTTATTTTAATTTTAATTTTTTATTTTAAATAAAAACTATTTCTTATTTTTCCCATTAAAAATTCTCATTTTTATGATGAATCTCCGAGGGAAAGATTTAAAACTCAAGTATACAATCAAATTACACCGCCTTGGGTCATAAGATTAAAAACTTGCACAAACCCCTTCTACTTTTTTCTCTTTGACTTGAAAAAATATCAAGAACAGTTGAACATGTGACTATGACAGCAGTTAAATTTAGGCACTTTTGACCTGCCAGAATGGAAATTAGGTGGGAGTTGGAATAATACATCGGGTCACCAGCGGTTAAAGATGGACGAATATATGTATTTGACAAGAAAAAAAGAATTGGAAAATTTGAAATTAATTTTCTTGAGTTTAGTTCAAGAGTTGGGTGTTGTGTTCATGTTCTGCGGACTGTGATGATGGCGGTATAATAAGGGAATTATGCTTGGGTGGAATTATGCTTGAATAGGCTTGGCTGCTTGGACACTGGCACTGCACAGTATTATGGGAGTGGCACTTTAGGGGTGCACACCCCAGCACCATACTGTGAACTGTAAACATGATTTCATTTTGCTCATCACTCTGGAAACATTAGGCGTGCTTCATTTTGTTACAATTTTCATTGGGTGTGGTGATGTTTTTTATTTTGTTTTATTACTCGAAACAATTTTCTGTTCGTTTAGGAAATTTTATCAAAATATTCCGAAGTGAATCATTTGATTTTAAAATTGGCAAACATCTGTGCTACACTCCTTGATGATTACTTTACCTGTCGCTTGAATGACTCATTGAAATAAACATAATTTAAATTTGAATAAGAGGAAATGATTTTTAATTATCTTTATTATTGTCACAATACCATACAACTTTTTAAAAATCATTTTTAAATAATTTGTGATTGACAACATGGACTTTATTAGATGAAAGAAAAAGATAAACGTGTTAAAAGTTATTTTGAAAACAGATGTTGAGAGGTCCCTTTTCCCCATTCTATTTTGGCAACTGCTTCATCTAATTAGTGACTTTCTCATCACTTAATACTCTCACTTATTTCTAGTGCCCCATTTATTTCTACGAGACCCGTTTCGAGATTAGATTTTTTTGTCCCAGTCTGTTGAACATGTGCTGCTTCAAAAACGAGCCTCTTTTCTCGCATTCAAATGTAGTCAACTGCTACTCGGAGGAGGAAACCGAGGTTTTTATTATTTCATTATTATTATGATCCGTGCGTGTTCGTACATGTATGGATGTTGACTCGATGGCGAAGAAGTAAGTGGCTGAAGATCGTGTGATGTTTGTGCTTGTGAACATTTGATTTCTCTCGTATTCGATCAATTTTTTTTATTGTTGTTATTATCTCTTTTTTTTATCTAGAATAATGTGGAATACGTGACTGGATTTTTTGGTTGAAATTTTTAAATTCGAGGTGTGGCACGATAGATATTTCCGTGAGAAGTTTTCTGACTTACTAATCTGCTGTCCTTGAACTTATAAGGTGGGTTCGTGAAGTTAAGTCGGCAGATGTTTTGTTTTTTCTTTTTGAATTTTACACTCGCACTCAATTTTCTTATTTTAAATTTAGAATAAAACATGACATAAGTTTTTGTTTTTATTTCAAACATCACGTGGTTAAATTCTGGCATTTTGTCAACGAAAATTCAAAATTATATCATTATCAGTTGATTTTACGGTTCGTTCAACCTCGCTCCATTCAAATAAACTTCTTTATATAGAGAGGATGAGAGCTGAGAGCAACTTTACTAGTTATTGTCATTTTAAATTCGAAGAAGAAAAAAAAAAATTCTTTTTATGTGTTGAGATTATCATTATTAGACTGTGCGAACTTGGCCAGGTCACAAACCATGAGTTGTATTTTTTTTTATTATCCTGTTTGAAATAAAACAACAGTAGTATTGTTGCTATCTAAACAAAATAAATTTAAAAAAAATCCAACAAAATCGTGATGTTGATTGATGAGTAAGAAGGGCAGTGGAAAAGGAAGTTTGATACATTTTTAAATTTATTTTTATAATTTTTTTTCCCCCAATACGTGACATCCCGATCTTGATGCACTACTAAACTTGTCTTAGATAAAATGAGACAAATTGCTTCCTACGATTTGCTATGCACAGTCGTACGAAGAGGGAATTTTCAATGTGAATTATGGGGCCGTTTAAAGTATCAAAAACACAAGGAAGTGAACTTGGATGCATTCTCCTGTGTGTAAATGAGTGACTGAAACGTATTAATTATTTTGCGTGGTAATTAGAGCATCCATTGAGTGGGATGTTGAACTTTACCGAGTTATGACCTAAGGTTAAATTTTTTTCTCTTTCTTTTTCTGAAAAGCGTAATCTTCTCAATTTGTTCAGGGTAAGATTAAGATTCTTCTTTGTCTGCGGTGCGATTATGTCATCGCCTGCAGATGCGCATCCCACTCACTAAACTGTGCCAGGAGACTGCATCTTGCACGAGGGTGTAAAAGGATCCTCGAGGGGAGACAGCATTCTTTATTGGGTGACAACATTCCACATAACATTCATTTCTCCATTTTTTTCCTCTTTTCTTTATATTGTTTACATTTTTTTTTAAATATTTTGTTATTTTTTTTTTTTTTTTTTTTTTTTAGATTTGAAACAGCAATGTACAATGTGGTTTGTCACTTGAAGAGATTTCACCTCCCTAATGGTGATTCATGGCGTGGGTTTTGGTATGGAGGAAGTTGTCTGCCCCAACCAAACCAATTCTCATCATAATCCGGGCATGATCAATGAAAACATTAACAACAACATTCATAAAATCAAAATGAATGGCACCGTGCTTAATACCCCACCTCGTGGACCTTATAAACTGGGAATATCTTCCGATTTTCGATCTTCCTACAACGAACATCACTCGGTGTCGAGAAGTCAGCCACACAGGAATGTGAATAATCAAAACAAATCGAGTCCTCAACGGTCCCAAAGCGAGCGCAGCAACAGATGGGTGTGGGACGACGGCAGCCACGTTCACGCAACTCCACCTAGATCTTCCGGTGGACTTTATCGTAGCAACAGCAGTTTAGACCTGGACGAAACCCTGGACGATAAATCCGCAGCTGGTTTGCGACGGGAGTACGGCAGCGCATCGTCCATTGATATGATTAGTACAAGTGGGGAGAGTTTCTTCGCCATGTTGCGCGATTTTCGTACCGATAACCCGGATCAAAGGAGTCCCGGGCCGGCGAAAATTGCAGACTACCTTCGCGGTCGGATCGACTGCACTCCGTCCACTCAAAACGCTTCCAATGCCTTAGTTAATGGATCGGATGCACTGGAAGGTGCTTCGAGCCCCAAAACAAAATCGAAATTTCCGAAATTATGGGAAACGAAAGAGAAAGTCAAACCCATCAAGATTAAACCTTCCACCAACAACGAACCGTCGTTGTTTCGTAAATTACGAGGCACGAAATCGGATGCGACTGCCGAGACTGTTAGCAAAGGATCCGACAACTCGTTAGATGCCGACACCAAGTTGGAAGAGAAGTTAAGGCGCAAGGCATTCGCGCATTACGACTCGCAAAGCATAACTGCCAATTTAGCCTATGCGGGCAGATTGAGGGCGATTTTGAACAAAAGGCGGAACACCACCACGGGTGCTTCGGCCGCATCCATGTCGAATCGCACGACGCCTCACGGAAGTGCCGAAGATGTTAGGACGGAAGAAAATGATGCCGGTGATGGGCGCAACAACGATTTAGTGCTGAGTTGTCCATTTTTTCGAAATGAGTTGGGTGGCGAAGAGGAAAGAGTGATAAGTCTAACGAGGGCTACGAGTAAAAGTCCGCGGGTACAACCTGACGACGGTTTAAAGGCTTTCTCCAATCATTTTTACAAACCCGCTATCGTTTGTGGAATTTCTGTTTTGGAAGGAGCGGCGGATTATTATTGGAAAAAGTGGAATTGTCCCTACGAAACTCATTCACTGCAGATTGAAAATGTCGATCGAGGTGTTACTTATTATAGGAAATATTTTTCGGGAAAAGGTATATTGATTTTGTTTGAATTTTTATGTTGAAATTAATTTTTTATTTTTTTGCTTTGTAAATTTAGAACATCAGAATTGGTTTGGCATCGATGAAAATCTAGGACCTGTAGCCGTCAGTATTATGCGTGAAAAGATCGAAGATAGTGCTAATTCAACAACGGGAAAGGAGTGTTTCTCACAATACCGCTATCGTCTTATCATTAGAACGAGTGAGGTAATGATGGGATTATGCAATTTCACTTTTTTTTCCTGTCAAAGAGGATGGCTGACCTCATTTGATGTTTATATTAAATTAATGACTGGAAATTCCTGTTTACGGTTTGAATTTTGATTTATAAAATTTGATGTTCATTTCTTCCAGTTGATGACACTTCGTGGAAGTGTTCTTGAGGATGCGATTCCAAGTTTGAAACCCAACAGTAGTAGAGGAATTCCGATCAAAGAAGTGCTGGATTATGTGGCACCCGAACTTCAACTTCCGTGCCTTCGTTTGGGCCTGACGGCACCTCGAACTGAAGAACAACTTATTAAATTAGATCAACAAGGAGTAAAAACGTTGCAATTTATAGCGATTGTCAGTAGTTTAATCGGATGTTTTCTTTGATAAGGTCACTAACACGTACAAAGTCGGAATCATGTATTGTAAAGCGGGTCAAGCTACTGAGGAAGAAATGTATAACAATGGTAAGTCGTTATCGGACCAAATTGTTTGTAAACAAATGACATTTACTGTTTTTCTTTTAAATAGAACACTCGGGGCCCGCTTTCGATGAATTTCTCGACATGTTAGGTCAACGGGTTCGGTTGAAAGGTTTTGATAAGTACAGAGCACAATTGGATAATAAAAGTAAATTAATTTTTTTATATGGGATAAAATGTTTTATAATATAATTTTTTTTAATTTGCAGCCGATTCTACCGGTTTGTATTCAGTTTATGCCGCATTCCAAGACTGTGAAATTATGTTTCACGTGTCTTCTTTATTGCCTTATAGTGCGAATAATCGACAACAAGTTAGTTGGAAATTGTTTACCAATTTATAAGTGGCTGATAATTTTTTTTTTTCTGATAATATAGTTACTCAGGAAACGTCACATTGGCAACGATATAGTAACCATTGTGTTTCAAGAACCAGATTCACGTCCCTTCACTCCGAAAAATATTCGGTCGCAGTTTCAGCATGTGTTCATAGTCATCCGAGCCATTCAACCGTGTACGGACAAAACTCATTACAAGTAAATTAATTGATTCGTCAGTTATCATTTTAAATTCAATCAATTTTGTAATTTAGAGTAAACGTGAGCAGATCGAGAGATGTTCAAGCTTTTGGGCCACCAATTCCAGAAGATTCAATCTTTCCAAAGTCAAAGGCTTTTGCCGACTTTTTATTAGCTAAAAGTAAATAGCTGCTTTAATAACACTGCGATAAGATTTATAAAAAAATGTTTTTTAGTTATCAATGCAGAAAACGCAGCTCACAAGTCGGAAAAATTTGCAACTATGGCAACCAGAACAAGGCAGGAATATCTCAAGGATTTAGCTACAAATCATATCACGAATACAACTTTAGAAGTTGGATCAAAATTTTGTAATTCATGTGCTTGTATATTTAAACGGTTTTAGTTTTTTTATTGCTTTTACTTATTATTATTTTTTTAATTTCAGCTTTATCGTTTGGTGTGCGCAAAAAAGAGAAACCAAGGGCTAGATTTATACCGGATTGTTACGTTAAAGGAGCAATTGTTTGGAATATCCTTGTAAAAACATTTTTTTTTAATTATGTAATATTTTCAACTTTAATTTTGTGTTTTTTTCTTTTTGAAGATTGAAGATTATGGCCAAGCACGTGTAATAAATTGTTTTCTTGGAATTTCTGGCGATACTCTCATTTTGATAGAAGAAAATAGTCGTGAGCCAGTATTTGTGTGTCCAGTGACCAGCATATTGGGATGGTCGTCTCACACTAACAGGCGAGCATTGCAATTAAATGATATTGTTAATTTAATTAATAATGTTTTATGTCGTTCCAGTCTAAAGATTTATTACCATCAAGGAGAATGTATTGTTATTCGCAGCCGCGATCCCGATGTTGATGAAATTCACGAGATTGTTAGTCGATTAAGTTGTATTTCTGAAGGTTGTGAAGTAAGCAAACAATGTCATCTTAACGATTTAATTTTTAAATTAACATGACTTTTTTTTTAGACTCAAGAATTCGCATTGAAGAGGAATAATATAGGTCAACTGGGTTTTCATGTGCAGCAAGATGGGACGATAACCGAAGTAGAAAATTATGGATTTGCGTGGCAAGCTGGCGTTAGACAAGGCAGTCGACTGGTTGAAGTAAATACATTGTTTTCATTCTTTTCAAGCGTAAACAACTCATCTTCTATTATCATTAGATCTGTAAAGTCGTAGTATCTGCTATGACGCACGATCAAATGGTGGATTTACTTAAGACTTCATTAACGGTTACAATTACTGTCATACCTCCATTTCCAGACCATACTCCGAGAAGGTAAAAGCAAATACGCTTAATGCTCTCAATTTTTTTTCATTAATTTCAATGTTTAAAGGGGATGTTGTTTGCACTCGTGTTCGTACCTCATGAGCAGCAGTACGATTTCCGATTACGAAAACGTGAGCAGAAACTTTGAGCCGTGCACCGAACTCGTTTCTCGAGTAAAGAATCGGCAGCAAATAGCTCAAAGTCAAATAAAAGTTTCAAAGTAAGATCGAATTTCATGAGATTTGGGGAGTGAGTAGTAATACAAGTTGGGTTTTTTTTAGATATATCGGTACAGAATCAAGTGCATATTCTACAACCAGCTCTGGTTATAGTGGAAGCAGCACCAGGTCGACAGTTGTCGAACAACGGTTTGGAAGTGCACGTGAGATAAATAGCAGCTCGAGCCAGTCGAGTGAGGAGAAGTGGTATGATGTTAGTGAAATTGTTGATGCAGAAACGCGAAATGATGTTCAACCCGATAGTCACCAAGAACCGGTCCCACCGCCTCTTCCCGCCCGACTCGTCCCCACCTCACACAGCGCGTTTTCACATGTAAAAACCAAGCGACTACCTCAAGATTACCCTGCGAATTATTCGGCGCAGCATCAACATTTACAAAATCGAGAAACCGAACAGTTATCGTCTAATTACCACGATTACGCGAGCATAGGATACCAGACTAAAGATTATGTGCAACACGATAGGCTTAGCTCCCTTCGAGGTTCCAATCAACAACTGAATTCGGATAAAAAATCGGGTGTGCTGGCATCTCCCGCAATTGTTATTAGCGATGGACATTCAGATAGTTCCAGCGATCGGTTCCATGGGGCAAGGAGCGAAGATGAGCAATCTGGAAGCAGTAATAGTCTTTCCCCGCGCAGTCGACGGCGGTGGCCAATCGATGGCGGGTGGGGTGGCAGTGGCAGCTCAAGTAGTAGTCGAACTCATAGTCCACGCACTGGAGTAAGGTTAGGTGACATTATTTGCCTAAATTTATGTAAAGAATAAAAAAAAATTGATTTTTGTTCTTCCAAGGAATGATATGAGCGACATCAAGTTACGATCGGTTGCGAACAGTCGGCATCATCATACACATCAACATCAGCAGCTTCATCAAATAAACAGAAATAGTGGTCAAATAAGTAGTACATTCCAAGAAGATTTGCTCAAATTGATCAATCCGGATTTAATTAACACACACGATGACAAAGTAAGTACTGCTTTTGGTTGGTTATGAATTTCGTAATAATAAAATTATATTTTTTTCAAATGTAGACGAGGGATGAAAATTCCAATCGCAGTCGTTTATCACCACCCCCAGCTCCTCCTCCATCTAAAATGTCGTCCAGAGAAAATTTAAGTAGTAGTAGTAGTGGCAGCCAAAACAGCATTCGCACTGCAACATTTGTTTCAGCTGATAACAACAATGATGCTGACGTCATTTTTACCATAGCAAGGCCGGCAACTGTCATTTCGACAACATCATCATCATCCCCAGCACCGAGTGAAAACAAATTGTCCAAAGAAGAAAGGTATTGTAGATAATTTGTTAATAGATAACATTATATTTAAAATAACTTTTTTTCACGTGCTAGGTTATCTCCTCGTGTTCACACAAATGCAGTCGGTTCCAAACTGAAATCTGCGGTCGCTAAACCAGAAAATATGCTTCCACTTCCAGAATCCAAGGATATCGATTGGCCGAGTTTAGTGAATACTGCCACTAAGGCAATGCAGGTTGTTGGTGTTCCCTTACAAAACAAATCTTCCAAACCTGGAATCTGGATAACAGAAGTCACGGATCGTTTGGGATTGGAGACACCACCACCGGGAACGAAGTAAATTGTTCGCTTTTTAAAAACGACGGGAAAAATATAAAAAATTTTCTTTTAGAGCTATGGCTGTGTCAAATACACATCGAATGCGTGAATTAGAGGCCCGTGTGCAGCTATTGGAACAAGAACTGAAGCGAGAAAGACATTTTAAGGAAGCGTTAGAATCGGAAGTGAATTCTCTCCGGCAGAAAAATTTTCGATTACAGGAGGAATCGGAAACTGCAGCTGCTCAGTTGCGAAGATTTACGGAATGGTTCTTCCAAACTATTGATCGTCAACAGTAGTTGACTGTTGTGTTGTAAGATCATCGATATCATTAGTCTGTATTGTTGCTGTTGCGTTTTGAACTATGCAATGAAATGTTTGAAATATGCAGATATTTAACTTTTTGCTTGATAGTTGTTTATATACGGGTGACTAGTTATTTCGAGATATTTTATGTTGCCCTGTTGCAGTTGTTCTTAACTAAAAGCTGCCTTCCATGACCAAGTGTACATTTTATGACTAGTCACCAAATTTGTTCTTCCAAAACACGATTATATCACTTTTATAAACTAATATTGTATTATATCAAAGAAAGACTTAAGACTTTTATCTATTAATTTGCTTAGTTGTGTTGGTTTTTCTTCCTTATAAATTTAAATTTAAATCAAAATTAAAAAAACGTAAATTTTATTTGTTTTATGTATCTATTTGTTTGGCATCCAATCAAAAGCAAGCTATTTTACGTTATATTTTAAACTTTAAACGTTGTTAACTCAACCCCCACATGTATTGTATGCTCCCTAAAGTTTAATGTTTTACAAATGCTATCACTCACCTTACTCGCTCGAGGTTGAAGTATGTTCCTAACACTCCTAGTTTCGCACCCGCACTCCCAAATGTTCTGCTAAGACGTCGACGAAGTTGCAATGGCGATCCCTATTCTTCATTGCATGGAAATTACTTTTTTTGACGCTAGGCTGGATTCGGTGTCCACGAAATTGTTTTTGCTCGGTTTCGCTGAAATTAACCTAATTATAGTTGACCAATGAAGACTTCTCAAGATGAGAAATGAATGACGTAAAGCCGCATTCGTCATAAGTAAGTTCTCGATTTTTCTGCATTTTATTATCGAAATCCTAATTAATTCAATTATCAATACTTTTTTTATTGCTGCCATTAATAACACATACACAGTATGTACAATTCATAAATTAAATTACATTTAACGTCCACAAAAATTTCCTTGTGGTTTATACAGTTGTGTCTTTCAAAAATAACGTTGTCATGGAATTCCATACAGGATTACGCGAAAAATCACTTTTAAAGTGAACTAATGTTCGTCCTGAAAAGCCATCAGCAATCAAGATATTAGATTAAAAGATTTACAACACCTACGGTAACTACATTTATTTTCTTACCTGTCCAAGTTGTTTGATTGGTAACAACAAATGCCTTGCAATCAGCATCTCGAGAGCAAATATCTTTAGCTTCTTGGATGTCGAACACAGACAAAGTACACCCATTTCCAGACAGTGATAATTGACACCGATAATCAAAATGACCGGGTAAATCACTGAAATTAAATTTATGATATTCTGAAAAAAAGAATGAGAATAAATTAACACATTTTAAAACAAAATGTTATTCAATAAAATTTCTTACTTTCGATTATCTTGGAATTTAATTGTCGGCCTTTCTTCAAATATTTCCCACTAACATACATTTGCACTAGATCTTCAGTAGTTCTAAGAATTTTCTTAGAATCCCAAGAAACAGTGTTATAAGCTCGAACTATCTCATCCACAAGTGGTCGAAGTTGAGTGGGCGCTCCGTGCGGTAACAGAAATGTTGTGAAATGACGTCCAGCTTTGACTATATTGAGTTTTTCGTTATGTCCTTTGCAAACACCTTGAACGCACTTCACTGATAGTGTTAAATTTCCATTTAATAGCGAAATGTCACATGCTTCTTTTCCAGACGGACACGAAGGTTCGTTGACACTCATATCATCGACATCGGATAATTTCAGTTCACCTTTCACTAAAACGAATTGTTGCCGACGAAAATCATTCATAGCAAGAGATCCTAATGGTGAATTCGCCATATAATAAAGAAGACGTGCAACTCCCAGGCATATCTAATTAAGAAATAAATAAATTAAAAATTAATACCGAATTATTCATATTTAAAACAAAAAAAAGAAATCTGGGGATTTTCGGGTGGGGCTAATGACAAAACGATTAATTATCAGCAATTACAAGCCCCTCCCAAAAGTGTTTTATTTCATCAAGTCATAAAGTGTTGGCAGATTGTAAAAATAAGTAATATCATCATTTCCTGAGCACTTTGAACCAAGATATTATTTTTACCATGTTAAATGTCACGCTCCAGCAACTAGTAAAAATGTCACTCCACATCATCTAAATCAAACTCTACGAACAAAGGCTTATTGTGTAATTCACTTCTGATAAATGTTACAATAAATAATAAAGCTGAAAAAAGGTATCATTCTTTTCACCTGCTCGGAAGCTGTAAAAAAATTAACCTTACAAAAAAGGAGGCCAAAAGCGATTTGCACCAGCGTTAGATAACTAATCACCTTATTAAAATTGGACTGAATTAAATAAAACATTTAACTTTTAATATTTTTCTTGGGAAAAATTCCATGGGCTACTTTTGTTGGACCTTCAAAATCAAACCCTTGGGGTTGATCTTTCGTCAGACAGACCCAAGGGTGTCCAGACAAGGGCCAACAGCTGACAACCATAAATCAAGTACAAATGAAGTGGGCTGGCGCATAGAAATGACTCCAATTTCAACTTTGTTCCTTCACACTTTAAAAACTAACAGAAAAATGAGCCTTTTCTTGCCTTGCATCTAAACTACCCCAAAAACATATTTATTTGTTTAAAAAAAAAAGTTCAGGTGTTTGCTCTTCATCTAAAAACAAGAACCAGGTGTGGACCGGAATAAATTTCAGAATAAAATTCACTTCCCCGCCTCCATTGTGTCAAGAACAAAAAAAAAGTCCACTCCTTATAAATAATGCAAAATAAAAAAAAAAATACCTCAGAGAAAAAGAAAAAAATGTCAAAATTTGCAAAATGGACACACATTGCGCACATTTTGTACGCTCGACTGAAATTGATTTATTTGCTTATTTCCTCTTCCTTCCCAATGGACTCCCCATTGACTTACCCTCAGACGGTCCTCCCATGACATCTGCAGTAGTTTGATGATGTCCAAAGGTTCTCCGAGCTCGGTAACCATAGCAACCACGCCTCCATCCTTTCCTGTGAAATCTCCATTCGGTATGCAGTAACCAAACACCTAAAAATAACAATAATAAAGAAAATTAATTAATTATTATTCCATAATGGTCGATCAACCTCTGGTTTCTTTTGTTCCATTCAATTCAATAACCCAGGTGTTGGTCCCACTTACTACTAACAATGGCGGCACGAGATCAAAAGGAGAATTTCTCCTCCTCCATTCATCCCAATTGAATCATGTGCGCAAGAATTATTTACATTTTATCCGGGACATACTACAATTAAATTACGACTTGTCGGCAGTGACATAAAGCGCGAGTACAACATTTTCCTTCGTATCTTGTTATCTCCGACATTTCTCAAATTTTTTTTAAGAGCAAACTTTTCTCTGCATGGGGTACATGACGCATTTCAAACTCGTTTTGGCTCGAAGGCGTGAAAATGCAAGTCATGATCAATAAGAATTTATTCTCCCACAATCTTAAGGGCCTCTTATCGTTTCGGCATCTAAAAGCAAAGCTTGGATGGAGCCAGCAAAAAAAAAAAATTACAACTGGTTTCATCCTATCTCATGTTAATCATCACTCAATAATACATTGCAACAACTCTCAAACTTTTCCTCAATATATTTTCCCTTTTAACTCTAACAAGTGTCTAACTTTTAAAAAATTCCACCTAAATCTGTCAAACTTAACGCAGCATGGGTCGAAACTGGTGTCAAAAACCACAATATGAGGGGTTAACCTGGGTTAATCCTGCTCAGTGCCATTACGGTTGTTGAATACGAAATATCCTTCGTGCATAACCAAGATAATAAATAAAAGTAAAGTAAATGATTGAGTGTCAATGTATTTTTTAAATTGCATCACGTGCTCATGTGAAACGTCAATCAAAACAAGCGAACCCCAAAGTGTTATCTAGTGCCTCGAGTCTTATCTCGAGAACGCGCCTTGCCCACGCATCCTCGTTCAAGAGGAAGCTTTCAACTCATCATTTGTTGGGTGCTGCGTGTTTACTCGCGCCACTCGAGACGCTGCATTTCCACAGCTGTCCAATAAAAAATGCACCAATCATCACTGTCCCCATTCAAACACACTTCGATTCAAATGTGCAAAACCCCCTCTGTGTGACCTCCATCTAACTGCAGGAATCTGAAAAAGCCCCTCCCTCCTTCGTCCCAGTGCCACTTGGGAGCCAAAACAAAGGCCATCAATCACGACTTTAGAAAACACTTTTCTTTCTTTCCCCCAAATATTTTCTACCCATTTGGCCATTTGGCCATTACTGAATGCAATTCTCTAAATAAATAAGTTGTCAAAAAAATCTACACCATGCCTCGTCGTCTATTCAAATTAAAAGCATTAATGAGATGCGAAAAATTCATTAAAATACCTTCTTCCGTTGGAAAAATCGAAACAACTTGAAAAGAGGGGAGCTGGAAGGAAAGGAAAGGAAAAATCACCCTTTACTGAATTCACATTTTTTTCCCTACGCGACAACTTTATTAGGCAACGACTCATGCACGGATTGGTGGCCATGAATCAGACTTCGATCCATCGTTCCCCCTTCCTTCAAATTATTCTTTGGCAAATTCGCAATTCACCATGAGAAATCAGAATTTATTCAAATTTTTCGTATATATTTTTACGAAAAAAAATTGTAACAAAAAATTTCTTCATAAAAATTACTCTTCAAAATTTTTCCTTTTTTAAAAAAAAAAAAAAAAAAAAAAAATAAAATTTGAAAGAGAAGACCAAAATACTTTGCTTCACTTTTCATCGTCATTCAACCCATAGAATTGATGACGCACCTGAGACCAAAAGCAATCGGTCCATTTCGACCCCGAAAACTGAGACGCAAGAATCGATTCGGGGGTCCCTCGAGCGTTAATTTGGATCTGGCGTCAGCGTTGTCGTAAATCAATATCAAGTGGCCAATCAAGCCCGGGAATTACTAGCGTCTCCCTTCCCTTAACCGCCCACGCTTCGCCGCCATCGCCCTCAAACGACCCGTGAATAAAATAAGAAAAAGAAGCCAAAAACGAAAAAAGGGGAAAAAAAGAGGTCAACGAGCAAACAAAACTACTCGGTCCATTTGTCTTTGAGCGTGTCAAGTCTTGTGATGGGAATCCAGTGTCCACAGAGTCGAATTGAAAAGACAAGAGGGTAAGGGGAAACTAGTGAAAAGGACCACGTGCAGCTCGTTTCGTGGTCGAAACTGACATATTTATGGTTGACGCGTCTGTTTTCCTCCAGAAATTATGACCCTCCTGACACATGCTCGCATCATTGGGGCATCAAAGTGCACCAAGTGACGAGGGGGACTCACTATTTTTCTATTTTCCAAGCTCCAGGCCTCCGTTTTCAATGGCAAAACAAAAACGAGGCTCGGCTCTTCGCTAATTGTATTCTTCATCATGCACAAACACACACATTTGTTCTACTTGATAAATCTTCACTCTGACTCCAATTGAAGAGAAAAGGGATGGTTTGCAACTTGAAACGCGAAGGAAACGCTCATTAAAGCACGAGAAAAAAAAGATTTTTATTTAATATTCTTTTTTTCAGGAACCCCCAACATGGAAAATTATTCACCAAGAAAAATGACAAGTGGCAAACTTAACACCATTTTAAAAAAAACCACGTCAATCAAATTACAACCCTTTTCACGTGACTTAGTTTAATTTTTTTTTTTTTTTTGCTTAAAAGAGAAACGACATGAACTGAATTATGTTGGTTTTACTAATTGGAAATTTTTAAATTAATTAAAGTAAACAGAAAATAGAAATTTGAAAAATAACATGTTTTATTGCAGCAAATCAATTTCTAGATGAGTCTGACCGGTCAATATGGTAAAATTATGTTCAGATTATAAGTTTTTAAAAAATGGAAGAAGAAAAAAAAATAAAGTCTATTTTGTCTTTCTATTCCAACTATTTTCAACGCTGCCTTGTGGATTCAAGCATTTTCTCCCCCCCAAAAAAACTCCTTTGTTGTCAACTAAACACCCGTTACAAAACTGGTACAATTATCTAAATTCATCACCCGAATACAATTAATCCTCACAAAAATGGTCAATTAGATGACCCGAAAAAGCAAACACTCCCAGAAAAAAGTGCGCATTATGCCTAGATTAAACCTAATCTCCTAAATCCATTGCATGTGGTTCACTCGTCAGTGCACAAGTCTGAAAATGCAAATGAAAAAAAAGGGTGGAAACTTCAGCGTTTGCTTCAACACACATCCCGTTTGCAATCATAAAAATCGTCCCATTTATTTTATCGTTCGACGGTCTGTCGCATATAAAACAACATCTTGCCCGATCTGCCCCCGCCATCACAATGGCAGATGAGGGCATCAGCCGACAAGCAAGCTCAGAATGCAAAGCATCTCATTATCCCAAACGATGGGGAAAATCTCCAGTCACATCACCCCCGCCCGCCCTTTTAGCACTCCCTTCGAATTTTTCCCGTTGAAAAAAATCGTGCAAAACAAAATCCTAACTCAGAAAAATGTCACACACCATATAAATTATCACCTCTTAAAATCCCCTCAATAAAAATAAATTCCTCGCGGAAAAAAAAAAAAAAAAATTATAAAAATATACTTAGGCTTAAAATCCCAAACAGAGACGATAATTAATACTTTTATAGTCCGACATAAATTATGCGATTTAAGGTTAACCAAACAGGATGTTGTTTTTCGAGGGTTCGCAATGGATGATGTTTATAGATGCAGACCGATCCCATAGGCCAAATTCTTCGCTACAACATGGTCTGGTGGCGAAATTTATATCGCAGACTCAACACAAACAACACACGGATTCAATCAGGCGCCTAAAATCCCATCAGGGGCCGTTCTTTCCCCTTTTCTTTTTCTTTTTATGGATTTTTATACTTCCATCTTGGGACCAGAAGGCAGCAAAAGCCAATTTTTCTACATTTTCCTTCCTATAATGTATTATTAATATCGATTCGAGGCTCGATTCGAGATCCGTGTCAATCGCACAACGAGCATCTGGTTGCTTTTCTATGCCGGTGGGGTTGCGATGGGTGAACGAGAGCACGTGTCCGTCACGCGACACAAAGCCCACTAAAATCGAGGGCTATGCCTACCCCAAGTGTCAATATTTAATCAGGTCAATTAGAAAATTACAATCCTTGCATATTTTTTTGCTTACTAACACGGATTACTATAAGCCCTGGTGAGACAAAGGCTAATTAAAATTTAAGTTGTTTTGTTTTGTAGAATAAACATAGGTTTATGTATTTTCTTTTTAAAAAAAAAAAAAAAAAAATTAATGGGAAAATGGATAGGGTTGCGAGATTTCAGTTTTGTATTACTCGTATATCAAAACTGGAAGAATTCAGAGAGCTGGAAAAAAATGGGACCAAATAACAAAAAGTCTTTTTTTTCTTCTTTTTTTTTAATCTAAAAAAATCCAATATTTGAACCTAAAAAAATTCAAAATTTTAAATTAAAACAATTCAGTTTTTATCATTGATTAAATTAAAAATAAAAAAATCTGATTTAGCTTTTCAAGATGTGAATATTTAGCCCTGACATTTTCAGTCTTCAGAGACAATGGGAAAATCCATACGGGACAATCCTGTACGAGTGGAAAATGAACGTAAAATGTCTAATTCAAAGGCAAGTTTGTGTGTTTCTTTTCTTTTTTTGCGCGCAGCAGGGAGTTTTCTTCTTAACCGGTACTTTATAGACCAGGTTGGCCAGGTATAACGTGATTGCAGTTTCCCCACTACCCGCCTCCAGGTAAGCTCGTAAATTATAAGCCTCAAATGGCCTGTTACGATAAAGATTGATGGACTAGACGTCCACGTCTGCGAGGCACACACTTTTACTTACATCAAAAACACTTGATTTCTCTTCTTTTTTTATTGTACCTTTCAACCGAGGTAATTTTTATTATAATTTTTATACGCTCCTGCTTATTATTTCACTGCTTTTTAATAGCGTATAACAAATTTAACATGAGAAAACTCAACATGAGAAAAAATGATTTATCTCTTTCCTTTTTAATTTGGACTTGTAGATTTTTCATTAAATTTTTTTTTTTTCGCAGACTACAAACCTGTTATTTTTATTCCCCTCTTTTTTAATTTATTCCTGTCAACACTTAAACTAATTCGAATAAATATAAACACATTCTAAATAATAATAAAAATAAAAATTTCCTTTCTCTGTTTTCAAATAAAATAAAATAAAATAAAATAAAATAAAATAAAATAAAATAAAATAAAAATAAAAATTCTAACCTTGAGCATATTATCATGAACGAGTTGCTTGAATAGAACAATCTCTTTAAGAATTTTGGCGGCTGATTTGCGATAACAATCCTGAAAATTGTCTCCTTTTTCACGCAAACACGCTTGCAAATCATGTCCGTTGGTGTTGACCACTTTGACGGCCAACAAATGCTCGTGATAGCGTCCACTGTAAACGGCTTTCGTCCATCCGGCCGCTAAAAATTCACGCTCCTCGATTTCCCCGATCGTGTTACAACTTATCGAGTCGATCAACTCCTCGCCGTCCTCGCCGAAAAATTCCAATTTCCTTCTGTCGGCCATCAAATGTCTCACACTTTCCGAATTTACTCGATGTCCAGCAGTATCGGTTAGTCGCCACTGATCCGACTCCAAATAAAATCCTTTTAATAAACTATTACGTATGAACGTCCGTCCCGGTAAGTTGCTGGATTCGTCTTCAAATTGATTACGTAAAAGACACATGTACATGAGAATCGAGGCGAAAAGCGCCACACCGCAAATGAGCCTCATCACGCCGCCGCGTCGACGCACTGGAGCGCGGCAAATTGTCCGCACGCTGTCCATCGAAGTTTACCGTTCTTGACAATGTATCAACTGCTCGTTTTCTATTTCACGCGGTAATCCCATGTTTCAGTTCGTTTCGCACTTGACAAATTGCGCAGATCGTCCGGTAATTTGGCACGTTTCGCCGACCACAGCCCAACAGCTCGTTTCGTCTCGCTTCCGAATTAAACTGAAAAAAGATGGTGAGCTTTCAACGAATTAATAAGTGATTGGCATGTCTATCACCTTGTGCAAACATTGCATTGCGTAATTCACGCGGCACTGACAGCCCCATTTGCCACACTACCGTTCCGCAGGGAAGAAAGCAAACTGAATGCAGTCGCTACTCGCTAGAGCTGGCTCAAATGGACAAAAATGTAGACAAATGTGAGGCGACGGCGGCGCCATTCCACTCCCGTGGCAAAAAGTGAAATGACTATGGTAGGCCATCTGATTCAAAATGTTAAAAATACCAGTAAATAAAAATGTAGATCGAGAGATGTAATTAAATACACAACAAGTTTTTTTTTAGAAAAAAATTATTAACAAATTCAAACATCTGGTATAGAATAAAACTCTTGTTTTCACTTATTAACACCATGAAAGAGGAATGAGAATGAAAGATGGTGTAGAAAAAAAAGATTAATGACAGTTTGTCTAGTGCAAGTGTGGTTTGTTTCCATCAGCACAGTAGGATCATTATGTCCTAACTTGCAGTGATTCTTATATTTCTTTTTCCTATTTTTTTTCTTAAACTAAACTAGCGAGTCATTGTTATTAATTGCCTTCAGAAGATAATTGTTTTAGTTCCATTAGCAAAAATAAATTAAAAATAGTATTTTTTTTTTCCTTTTTGTTTTTGTCAAAATATAAAAAAAATGCAGCATTTGAAAAACCTTTTAATTTCGCTAAAAACTCAATAAGTTTTTCAATAAAACTGTTTTAAAGTGACTCGAGAAAAATCCTCTTTATAAATTAAATATAAAAGAAAAAAAATGCTACTTTTCTCTCTTCTTTTCAATGAAAGCACTTTTTCTTCCCCCCCAAAAAAATCCTAAAAAATATACAATTTTCGATCCATCAGATTGCGTAATAAGATTAGACTTGTGACTAGCAAATATGTCGTGTAGGGAAAAGCAACACCCATTTTTTTTTCTCCACTCTTTTTCGTACACTTATCTTCATTCACAAAATAAAGAAAGTGTAATAAGACACAAAAAAGAAGTTCTTTTTAATAGTGTCTCTTCAGATAATAATTTATTGACAATTTCATTGTTTTTTCGCTCGCACCACAGAAACCAGTTAAATCCGCCGTGGTTGCATCAACCGACACAGGTAAAGTAACGTTGCGTGAAATTTTTTTGCTGTAGAAGCATAAACACCCAATTTTCTGCTGTCAATAGCAACCATGTCACCAACACAACCCTGTGCTTCACCATTGAGGTGACATGAAAAAGCTATTTTTCTTTATACGCCAAGCCAAAAGAAAGAGATCAAAGGAACAAGCTTGTGACCTGTTCATCCCCAATGAACAAAAGGAAGACAAAACTTGTAGGACTATTCTCACCACCATTTTTCTCCCCAATATTTTATTTTTCAATTTTGAAACCCCTAGCAACACCTAACTTACCTTATTTACCTCCACCTCTCAAACATGATTGTGGGGGTTTGGATGTTGGATCGATCAATCAATACAAGTTGACAACATATCGATCAAAAATGTCATCACATTATTGTACGCCGACATTCACTTTTATATTAAAAAATATAAAATTTATAAATATTTTATTTCCGAGTTTTGCGTGGTAGAATAAAATTACTGCTGTTGATGAATAATTCATTACTTTTTGCTTACAATTTTTTCAACTAATTAATGAATTCATGTACGTAAATAATTCCATTTTACGATACGACGAAGATAAGAATATCACGACAACTTGTTTTCCTCCTTTATCTAATCTCGATTCATCACCTCGTCTCTTATTTCATAATCCGCAGAAATTTTTTTTTTTTAAATATTTCATTTATTTCTAATGCTTCCAACAACTGTACAAATGAAGGGAACGACTGTATGGTGTGTGCGTGAGATATGGAAATTCGTTTATTCCCACTTCTCCAATATATGAGGGACATACACGATCCGCTACCGGTGTCGCCGTACAGTCACTATGGCAACTTGTTCGGTGCCAGCACGAAAGGAAATAAAGAAAATTCAAGCTGTTTTTACGTGCGTATCACATTTTCCCGCTTCATGGCTTTTTATTGAGTTGGCTGTGTCAGGTGAACATCTTTATATTAAGTTTTATGGCCTGCAATTAATTATACGAGGAGTAAACATTTTCAAGTGTCATGTGTAGTTAAAGATTTTAATTATGAAGTAAAAGTTATGTGCACAAACATCTTGCAGGGTATGTATTTTAAGATTTAAGATTTTAAGATTGGGAACATTATAGCAATTGTTTATGATATCTTTTATGGTAAAAGTTAACGTTTAGATGCGAAAGTTTTTGATTTGTGTTTGTGACTTTGTGTGTAGCAACATCTGATTAAATGTCCCTGACATTTAATCAAATTTGGAGGAAGTCCATTAGAGTGACTAACATCTGCTTTTGATCTCACTATCTTGGACAATTTTAAAAAAGCCGATGGCAATGATATTTGTTGATTGTTTTCAACGATAAAGGAAGTTGACATTTGCCACATTTGTTGCTTGAGTTTTAATGAAATTGAACATTTTATGTCTCTTATATGCACAACACATTTCGAGAAATTAGTAAACTGGATGTCATTAAGCTATGAATTTAAAATTGGATTTTTTTAAAAAAGTTTTCCCCACCCATGTTGAATTAAAATCAAAATCAGTCAAATTCAAACAAATTCCGAATTGCAACTAATCAAAAATGCACATCATTTCCTCGTTTCACGGCTCACTACACTCGCCCAACATCGAAGAGAGAGAAAGGAAAACACTTTTAATTGGCGCGCACTTCATTTCAAATGCATTCGCTGCTCAATAAATCCGATTTCCTTCTAACTCATTTCAATTCAAATTTAAACACTGCACTAAAGCAATTTCCAAAGTTGATTCGTTATCAAAACAAAATGTCTGCCCACTTATATGATTAAAGACTCAAAACCTCCTGCATATCCGAGCGGTCACTCACTCTCCTTTCCCCTCAAGGCAAACTGAAGGTAAAACAAATATTCGCCAACTTTAATCATAGTCTTCAACAACCTCACATAAATAAAAAAAACATAAAAACAAGGACCGACCGAAACCTTTTTGTCAGCCTCGCAATCAGTTGCAGAAACAAGCCAAATTACACGGCACTCATCTCCTAAATATGCCTTCCTAACCCCCTTTTCATGGACCCCTTTACCGAATGCTCTATCATTAGGAAATGGGTCATAGCCACAAGGCGGTCTAAAATTATTTCACACTAATTAAACAGCTTAGAAAGCAACTTTTTATTATTTAACGTCAACATTAGTCTTGACAAAACGAGGATAAAATTGGCCTAGACTAAGATGAGTCGAAGAAAGAAGATCCTTTTGTTCAATCGCGTCAATCCGTCCCCTTTCAGCTTGGCCTCCAATTCAGTCTCCTCTCACCCATCGCTGAAATTTGGCTGCGCCCGGTCCCTTTAAAAAAGAAGGGCAGGAAAAGGGCAAGGCCCAGCGGGGATCTCGTTTCTGGGGCTACTAACAGAAAAGTAAATTGCATTTGGGATTTAGAGGAGTTGACTTGAGGAGAGACAATGACGTCATCTATATTGTATGAGATTAAATAGAAGAAGAAGAAGGAAAAAAAACCCAAATGATTTGCTAACAGGAAAGAAAATCAGTCGGTTCGCTCGTCCGTGTAAACATTGGTATAATTCCCATTGATCGTCGGGATTAATTCCCCGGTGGACCCCCACAACACCACTTCCCATTCGTGTAGCCTTTTAGATAAACACAAAGCTCATCATCATCACTGCGTTGAAGATAATGACTTTGATTTATTGACTCTAGGACATTTTGCAAACCTCTTCTCTTTTTCGACCAATATAATCAGGGTTATGGAAAAAAGGGGACAAAAAGCAATAAAAAGATGATTATCGCGTAGATTAAACATTAAAGGTAACGTGATTAAAGCGCCAAATGTCTTTATGATCTCTTTTATTTTTATTTTTAGCAGTTCTTTTCCCATGTGATCGACATGTTGTCGCATAATGAGTGAGTAATCATCTGTTTCTGTTCATGGTGTGATTTCGCTTCGTTATTAACACCACGTGTACGTCTTTCTATTTCTCCCCCATTCGTTTCCTATTAAGCCAATGGGGTCTGGCTACTCATCACTCCCCTTCTATATTTTTCCTGGTCGTGAAGCAGTGTTGAAATCGGTTTATAATTCACTATTTTATCTCTAAAGACCAGAGGCTGTAGAATCAATCAATTTTTTTTTGTTGGGGGATTTTTGTTTTGTTTTTTTTTTTGTTTAAAGATAAGGTTGCCTGTTGTTTTGAATATTTTATTCAATTTAATATTTTATTTAATAAAATTGTCGTTACCAATTTTTTTTTTTTATTATCATTTTCTATAATTGCAATTTTAAAAATTTATGATTGTTTATTTTATTTCAAAGCAGGAAGAACAAACCACAGATAAAAATATCTATTCCATCAAAAATATTAAAAATTTAGATAATGAAACATTTATATCGATCACGACTAGAACATCCAATTAGGAAAGTAAGAAAAAAGAAACTGCTGGCGCCATCTTTCGTGAATTAGAGAATGCATGAAATCACTTATTATAGAGTTTATTCTAAAAGTATTTTCTTTATTAAAAAATTAAAAAATCCATGTTTTTTATAACACACGAAAATTGTATCAAATTGATACATAGAAATAAAATTACTTTTTTTTTCATCAAAATACAAATTTAACATTTTCACTGTACTGTACAAAACATCAACTTTTTTTTTAAAAAAAAAGAAAAAATATCTTTATGTAAAATATCTATATTAACTAAAATATTACTATTTTTATATTTTCCCAAACACCAGAGAAGGACTAGTAGCGCCATCTCTATGGAATTAAAGAATTTACTGGAATCCAACAAAATTATATAAAAAAATATTCAGTATTGAAATTTTAAAACACTTCATTTAAATGTTGTTTGAAAAATTTAAGAGGAAAGTTATTTTTGAAATTTTGTGTTCTCAACAATAACACCTTTTAACTTTAGAAACATCGCCAGTGGAAATTTCTATAAACAAAAAAAGAAGAGGAAAAAATATGAGAAAAACAATTTCAATAGCATAAAAAAAGACCTTGAATAACTTACAATCCTCTCGCGGTGATTAACGAATCTCTCTTTCTGCATGGCACGTAAATAAAAGTGGTGGAAAAGTTTTCCGTCGAAAAAGTTCCATGGCATAGCATTTGACATCGGAAACGGGTAGCTACACGTGCACAGAACGAATAAAGAACACGACACGCCCCGCATAAAAATACTGCTGAGGTGAACAGCACGAGCATTAAGTCGATCGATCTTTAGAAATATATTAAAATATAAATTTCACTAATATTTACCGCAAAAAAAATTAAATAAAATTAGAATACGGTACATTAATTTTCTTAAGAAATGATACGTCGCATTTGTTTACGATTATTCCTTGAGCAATAAATGCATCAATTTCCCACTCTTCAATATTCAAATTCTAAAAAATAAAAATAATTTTTTTTTATTAAAATTGATTCTTTTATCGACATAATTTTATTTTCACCTGAATCATATGATTAAGTACAATGCATAACACGATAAAATGAAAGGGCACACGTTCGAATAGTAGCTGATGACTAAACGTGTTGCTAAAGCAGCCCAAAAACGTTTCCCAGCGCACTTTCGGAGAATTGCCTAGCCATAACTGAGCCAGTGAGGTGGTGCCACCTAGCGACAAAAAGCAAAACCAATTTCAGTAATTAATTTTTCAATTTCTATACGGTAGTCATGATTAAAAATTCAGTGTTAGTAGTCAATTGCCATTCAAGCACACAATACTACTAAAAACCTCATCTAACATCTTGTCGTTAATGGTATTATTTATTGGAACAGATTAGCAGAAGCTATCAGTTAAAAAATCACAAAAGTAGTTGCTGATTTAATTACTACAGGTTTAATGTAGTCAGGTACGTTTGGAGCCTTAGTCAACAACTACAAGTCGCCAATGCGCGGTCAGAGTTTCAGATAGCAGAGGCATATACGTACGTATATGCTGGTCATCCAGCAAATTGTTAGATGGGGATATAGATTTTAGTGTGTAAATTAAATGGAAATACTAAATAGGTGTTTAAGAGATGTCATATAGTGAACGGGACATTTGATCTGGAATAAACTATGTGGGTAAAAAATGTCTCACCAGAACCAGATAGACTATGCTACAATTGAGTTAATCCTGCGGTGAACTGACATTATCCCAGCTAGTTTGAAGCAACTTCAGATTCCCTGTCAAAGTTAAAATTTTCGAAGCTATTCTGCTGCCATGTATGCTCTCGTTAGCATCGCTATTATTATCACAATCACCATAATGCATCCTTGATGTAACGGAACGAGCATTGCTATATTTATGTGGTTGACTGCTACTCGGAATGAATTACTAGTATTCTAATGGAATTGGTCCAAATACAATTATTTTACAAATTACAACAATATAAGGCGTAATTAGAGATGTATCATTTCTGACTGCACCAGTGCCAATTTCGCAAAACTGAACTGGTTTTCTGCTCTCAAATCCAATATTCAGCCCGAAAATGCAAAAATGCAATCCTATCTTGGAAACCCTAAGAAATGCATCATTTCTGACTGCACTTTCTTGAAAAACTAAACTGTTTTCTGTCTAAAATCCAAATTCAGCTCGCCTTGTGCCACTAGTGGCATATTCCTTTTGGAAAATGCAAAATGAGTTAAAGCTCATATCGTGAAACCGTAAAAAGCAGACGGTCCATTGTCATTTGTCATCAGAATGAATCAAGTCGAAGCTCATCAATTTAATGTTTTTACCTTACCAATAGCATAGTCAGTAAATAAGAATTCCTATTTTCTGACTATGCCAATAGGTTATTTGGATAATTGTGTCTGTGTAACTAGCGAGAAGACAAGATAGTAGTAAAAATAGCACAAAATAGCGGGAAAAAACATGTAAGTAGCGCAAAAGCAGCGCAAGAGAGACATGAAAGTAATGCTTAGTTCCGACTTGGCAGAAACTCCGGCAGAAAATTTTCTGCTGCAGAAAATTTTGAGTGTAGAAAGCAGCAGTGTTTATAAATTGCCTTCCTTAGCTGGCATCCATTTTTAAATTCTACTTTTCTACAATTTTTTGTCCATTTTTCAGTCCACATACTTTTCTGCACTCAAAATTTTCTGCAGCAGAAAATTTTCTGCCGGAATTTCTGCCAAGTGGGTACTAAGCATAACGCAGTAGCGATGAAAGTTGGGTAAAGCACAGCGGTACAGCTAACAATATTGCTGATGGCAATGTCAAAACTGTAAAAATGCATAAATATTAAGCAATTTGAGTAATGCAGCTTATTTGAAGAAGCTGGTATTAATACAAAAAGAGGTTTTATAAAAGTATGAATTTAAAAGATTAAATTCGCTATCGAACCAATCTGCATGCCCTGAAAAATCCACTAATTAAAATTCTCTCCTACTACCAAATTACACTCTCACAGTGCTAATTAAACTGCCTTTCCCTTATTAATAAACTCCAGCAGGGGTTCAGTCAACCCCCACAAAGAAAAAAAGATAATTATCTCTCATATACACGCCCATGATACACACAGATGCAGATTATTATTCAGTTGATCAAATCACAGCATCACAACAAGTAAATAATTGATGCTTCTATTATCTTAATACTGGATTAATTTCCACGTACGCAAAAAAGTAGACGCTTGGGACGCACGCACCAATTTAATATTCACTAGGGGAAAACAACTCCTCTTGATATATTGTAATCATTATGACGCGTCATCCACGCACACCATGTCGATGGCATCTCGAGACCAATTAAGCTGGGAATTCCAGCGAAACGTCACCTACAGGCAAGAATTGTAACGTCAAAATTTTGAAAAATTAAATTTAAAATTTTTTTGTTGTTGTAAGATTCAGGTGTTGGAACGAGTTAGCAGCAAATATGGCGGGAATGAAAGTTGTGTGAACAGTAGACATTTTAATCAGTCTAATTGCTGGCAATTTTAGCTCCCGTCTGGTATGGAATTAATAATTTCACGGTCACAACTCCCTCGCACAATACAAAAGCATGTCACGTGCATTTGTACGTGTTGCCAGGCCCTTTATAACGCTTCGAAGCCTTTGAGTACTGATGTTCCCGGTTCGGTTGGTGAATCAAGTGAAAAAATTCCAGCAAGTGATATTTTGATGTAAATATTTACATTAACGTTATTTTTTTTTTTTTAAAAAATTTGTTTTCAATAGAAGACTGTATATAAAATTCTTTCGTTGTTTGTAATTCATTTAAAACAAATAAATAAAATCGTCTCCTTAAAAAAATTGTTAATTTTTATATTTTGGTCAAAGTAATGCAGCGAAGCTCACAATAAATCATTTCACTAATTAAATGTAATTTTTTTGATGATTTAGATGATACAATTTCCTGAACTGATTCACGTCGGAAGAAAATTCCCCAAAAATATTAATTAAATAAATTTTTTTTTTAAAATGACCTTCAATTCAGTCCGATATGTGGCGACATCGTACGGCAACAACTTGTATTAGTTCCAATTCAAAATTCAGAATGTAAAGTATAAAAAAAAATCCAGCAAAAAATTGTTGAAAACAAACAAATTCGTGAGAAATTTAAGTATCTGAATTAAAATGAAAAAAATTAATTATGGCGGAACAGCCTTGCAATTCTGAATATGATTCACCTAAACATCGTAATCACCGCAGTCACATTAAATAATTTAAGAAGTAAAAAAATTAATAACATCATCAAAACCTTATAAAAATAAATTATAAAAAAAGAAAAAAAAAGTAAAAAGAAAAACAAGAAATTAAATATGTTTTAATATAAATAAACATCAAGGTAAATACAATCCAATAAACTGTTTTTTCTTTGTTTATTTATTCAAATATATAACACAAGCAGAACAAATTAATTGGTCATGGCTTGACAAATGGAGAGTTTAAAAAAAGTCAATTTATCAACCCACTGGCACTCTCCTCTCTTTTTTAATTCTTTTTGTCGTGGAACCAAACGGTCAGAATATTTATAAATATTTTATTTCTGTGAAAAATATAACATAACAAAAACATTTTCGATAATTTCTCAACATAAAATGGATGGAAAGCTCACAATAGAAATATTGTCTCGTATTTTAACTGCAACTATGCCATAAGTTCACAGTCCTAATGCCATGAAGTCCTAATGACTCTTTTTTAATTTATTTTCTTTTTGTAATAAAATATATACAAAATCAATCATACAGCCCTCGCCAGTTGGCAACTGAGTCAGAAAAATACCCTTTGACCTGCGGTATATCTAAATGGGATAAAGGGAACGCTGAAAAGTTAACAAAAAGAAAAACACCTGGACAGGTAACAAAAAAAAATTGATTTCAATGAGCCACTCATCGATATTAACATTCAAATCTCGAAATGCTGTTTTGTGCACCTTTTTTCTCATTTGGGTTTATTAAGTTGAAAGAGATTAATTGTAAAAAAAAAAAAATTTAGAAAATAAAAAATAAAAAAATTAAATACTTTCGAGGAAACGACGCAAACAGCAGAAAAAGGTAATAATTAAAGCAAATATTTATCATGATAATCACACCAAAACGGAAATGAATCGTTTTGGTCAGTTGCTTTTATATTCAACTCCCCATGGACATCCACTCGACCACATGAGTCCCAATCCAACGCTTACTGACCACACGAGTGCACATCTGGACACATCTGGACACACCTGACCCCACCCACAACCAAAAATTAATTAAAATAAAAAAAAAAAATAAAGTGAAATAATAAAAAAAAAATTATTAAAAATAGTGAAATTTCGTACTTTTAATTTTTCATATCTCGTCCTTGATACTTATGGAGAGATAAAGATCGAGAAAATTAAAAATGATGCAACAAAAACATCACAAAATGTTTTTGGCCTTCGATTTCAAACAAAAACTAAACAAAACAACAAAAAAAAGTCCACCAACACCTTCAAGGACTTTCCCAATCATCATTTTCCCCCAAGTTCTCGTCACACTTGAGATATCAACAATAATGCACAAGTCCGCCATTAACAATATTCAATCGTGTCTTCTTTTCTTACATAACCACCTTCATATTGACATCCTATTCTTACAAACACAGCATGAAAAAAATAATTTCATATTCAAAGCACATTCGAAATTGAAATAAATTTTCCTTTTTTTTTATAAAAATTTAAATAATTTAAATAAATGTCTAAAATGTGTCAACAGAAACTGACACCTGGACAAGTGTCGCGTTAATGGGCCCAGATTTTGCTTTGGTGATCCGCCAAGCTCAAGGCCAGCTGTTCAGGTTTACTAAGCCATATACCGGTAAGAGAACAAGGTGGGGCTCGAGGCACTGTATCAGGTAAGGAACCATAAGATGGGTGAGGTGAGTAAATGGGGAGAGTAAAAAAAGGGAGGAAATTTGTGTCTTATAGTAGGCCCGAGGCTCCCAGCTGTGTATACTATGTAAGACCATGTGCTGTATCAGCTACCGCTCACTTTTCAGCCCCCAGGCCGCCACTTGATGGCACTTTGAAGCAATTTCGTTGGCATCTGACCTTCGTGCAACACTTTTAATGGCGGCTCGTCTTCATTTGAGGGCTAATTGCTGTGTCTAACTTTCTTTTATGAGTCCTCCGAGTCAAATCGTCTTTTCTCCTTCAAAACTTTTCATCAATCCTCGTTCTTATCGTTGGCCTCATTTTCTGCCTGCTTTTGGGTCATGCAACAAATAATGTGTGTCAAATAATGCTCGGTTTTGTTTGTTGGCTTTTGACAGTAAACAACATTTTAAGCCCAAAAATTTATAAGGTCAAGTTTTACAGCTTTATAAAGCTGCAAATGATGTAAGAGAGAAAAGTCACCTTTTAAATATTTTCAACTATACATGTACACTACAATGCATCAACTCCTTATTGTACTTCCTCACGAAAATGTTGATTGATTACAACTTAGTCAAATTTACTATTTATTCGAGTGATAATCAATTGATATGTAATTTTTTTGAATGAAGAATTAAAAGTTGGTCAAATAGAAATTGTTGATTTTTTTAAAATGCCGATTCGTCTGTCTGTACAAATACAAAACAGAAATTAAACCATAAATTTTTTATGAATTTGTTTGTTTACATTTCCTTTTTATTGCCCTTATCATCACATCGTATAGTATCCATCTTGCGTTTGGGTTTTTATAATCAATTACGACCACCACAAGTGATATACGAAAAACGAAAAAATAGTCCAACCACTTCAATTTTATTGCCAACAAAATATTAATTTTGTTTTTATCTATTATATACATAGTATTTGGTACAGATATCTACTGTCTATATATCCGGAACTTAACTTTACCAATTAACTTTCTCCCAAATAAACCAGCAAAGCCATAATAATAAAACAAAAATAAAATTTGAAGAAAATTGTGTTTCCTGCTCTCATTTAGGCTCATTTAGTAAAGTATGGAGTATGAGTAAATGAGCTAATAAAATTTATTTTATTACGGCCTCCAACCATCTTTGTATAATCAATGTGTAAAAGCATTCTTGAAAAACGAAAAGAAAGAAGAGGGTCCATTTTTGACAAGGTATATATCGATCTTATCTCATCCCTCTCACCTGGAGACGCGTGCCTATTTGCTCAAGGACACCTGGTCTGATAAAGAATGGCGCCCGTCCACCCCCGCGACTCTAGCACGTTCTTCACTTATCTCCAACCGATAACCCCCCGGAGCATCTGCACAGAAAATGAGGCAGGAAAAGTAATCCCAATTGACCAATATTGTTCATTTTCATTGCTTTTTTACAAGGTGGAATAAAAAGTGGTAAAACTGGCCCACCGCCACAATAAATCAACAGAGAGAGACCATCTTTAAAACCATAGTGGTCAGTAAAACTTGAATGGCTTTTTCAAACATCAAAGATACCTATCCATTCAAATTTGCAGTCATACGACGTACGTTTCGCAGTTCTACTCTATTTCTCGCCCTCGCAGTAAAAAGAACCTGCTTTGCTTCTATGAAACTGGTCTAAAAAGCCTTTCAACTTGCCTCATTTCCATTCATATGCCAATCTGCTTCCTTCCTCTAGCAAGGCACACAGGGGATAGGAGCTTTAAACTATCGCATCCTCGTCAACCCCCTCTTCTCGTCTCCTCTCCACACCCAGTCCAATTTACTTCCGTTACACCTCCCAATCGTCTCTATAGGTACCAACTAGCCTCAAAATGTGTCGAAAAAGTTCAATAAATTAATAAAATAAAATATTTAATTTATAATCAGTGATTGTACAACATTCGATCTGCTCATAAGCCTAAAAATTAAGGAACTAAATTTTCACGTAAACAGTGATTTTGTATGCAAATTTAGATCACATGACCTCAATTGGTGTAAATAATGTCACATCAAAGAATTCCCCGAGTCCATTTACTCGAATTTAGCATTATTACTGGTGCATTAGGGTCATTGGATGACAAAGTCTAATTTTCATTTGAGACTGAATAAGGCCAGGATCGCAATGAGGCCCCAATTTCGTCGTAGAACAAAGCATAAGTCACACTTGACCTTCAAATCTAATTTTTTTAAATTGAGTAATAAAGAATAGAGGGGTAAAGTAAAAGTTGTAAAATCTAATGTTCGATTTCCACAATATGAACCTCACATTGTAAATAAGTCCAAGTTTCATTTTCAATGGCAAAGTTGTAAATTCCCCCGTCTACAATATTGCAAATAATAATAATAAAAAAAGATGCTTCAAGGCACCTATTTGTATATAAACAACTTTTGCGATGTATGAATGAAAGAAGGTGGGGTTCTGATGGCTCGTGCCTACCCTAGAGCCGAATACTCCTATTCAAATGGTTTCTTAAGAAAAGTATCTAAGAAAGAAAGAGGGGAGAAGAGAAAAGAAAAGTGGACCTTAGAATAGGGTGAAGAGCGCGACTAATTCTGTCGTCCAACGTGTTTTTGAGGATACCGCACCATCCGTATAGAATGTAAACAAGTTGATTTTTACATTTAAGTTTAAAAAATATGAAATTAATGAAATTTTTTTTAAGAAAAAAAAAAATAAGAAAAAACTTAAAAATCCCCGAAAAAAATGGAACAAATTTCACATCTGTTCAGCAACCGTCAATTAAACTCTAAAAAATTTTAGTGGAACCAAAAAAATGCAGCTGCACAGTTTTACTGCTCAACCAGACGGCAAATCAACTCAAAATAACCTTTAACCCCTTATGGAGATCGAGTTTTAGCTTACCTTAACCAGGTGCTACTTTCCCCTTTTGTATTTCGACACCACCCACGCAAATAAAGAGCAAACCAACAAGGGGTAAAACGAGTAAAGTGAAATTTAAAACTCTCAAACAACATTTAAATCCCCGTCAAACATCTCGAGAGACATGAATTCATTGACAACACGTATAACATTTCCTTAAAAGCCCAAACATTACCTTCGAGCGCGCGATAAAACGTGTCACATTTCATTAACAGTAAGTGTCACTTAAACACATACGATTTCGCCCAAGCCGTTGGGATAAGTCAAGATAAATATTTAATCAGGTATCAACAACTTGCTCGAAATGGACCAAACGAGTGTATCGAGTGTATCCAGTGTGATGGGGGGAAATACATATATATTTCTCCATGTCAGGCATCCGGTGTTTGCAACCATCTGGCGACTCGCGAGTGAACTTTCACCCAAAAACTCAGCAAACCAATGAGTACGAGAGGTGGTTTCGGCCAAACTTTGCATGACAGGGCCCGTCTCCCAAAGGAAACCAGATGGCACGTGCCACTTCCTGAGTTGAGAAGACAGCTGGCGCGTGCCACCCAAAAACCTACCACCCTTCACTCGTTTCTTGCTCACCTTTAATAATAGGATCAGGTCCCTCCTTCTGGTTCTGGACCAAGAAGAGAGAGGGGCATGGCTAAAAGGACAAGGTGGTTAGGTGAGCAGCTGCCACGTGCCGCACCTCGCTACACCCGCCACTGTTCATCAGTCTTTTCATCCATGCACCACTGATTCAACATATAGAAGCACACACCAAAAAAAGAGAAAGAACATCCTCTATGCGCACTGACTGCATGGTAATGCAGATGGTAATGGCGGCCAAAAGCCATCATTCCTTTACTACTTATTTCCAATCTTTACATTTCTTCTCTGTATACAAAAGAGGAAATAACAAAAGAGGAAATTTGGCATTATGATTAAATTATTGACGAATATAATTTCTATTCCAAACTTGATATGTTATTCTAAAACTATAAAGATTTCTTAAGGCCTAAAGGATTGCGTTTACACAGTCGTGCGTTTCAAGCTCACATCCTCCGAATCCTTATATCTGCACACCTGGGGACGCGCGAACATCCCCTCAAAAGATCCAGCTGGCCAACCTGCAGCGGATCCTGGCACCAGGTGATACAGTGGGCTCAAGAGATATGGGGAGGTCTGTAAGTTTGGAGTTTAAATTAAGATATTGATGAAAATCAATAGTTTGTTTTGAGCGAAAAATAATACTGATGGGATTTTTAAAGAGAAACTGAAACTGGTGAAGGAAGGATGCAGATGTTAAGGAGTTTGTAAGGTGGAGTTTGTGCACCCCTCGAGTACCAGGTGGTGTGTTAGCTCTGGTGGGTAGGAGATGAGGAAAGAGGGGGAAGGAAAAGTTGAGGAGACAGCTGGAGCAGCCACTAGTCAAAAGATGAGCCACCAAACTTTAAAAAATATATATAAATGATTCGAGTCTTCATTTTTTTTTTTTAATTTTTTTTAATGTTAAATTCATTTCTAAAATTATAACTAACTGACACAGTTGCACATTGCCCAAGTGAGAGTTAAGAAAAATAATGTATACTGTAAATAAAAAAATAAACATCTTTGCGTGCAAATAAAGTTTTAAAAAAAAAGAATAAAGGTGTGGATGAGGTTGAAATCCTTTTGTCTTTAAATTTAATTAAGAATATCCTGTGTGTAAGCTTCAAGTTCAAGTTCATGCCAATGATCACGCAACAAATGTTGTCTAGTGACCTTAATTGTGTAAATTAATGAACTTTTTTCTCTCTTTAAATTTAATTTTCTTTAATTCGTAATGTCAAAGCACCTTACACATACTTTACCATGAATGAGTACACAATTTCGAATTTCACTATCACCTGCATCCTTGCCATGCTTACAGAGGTGAGTCGAGAAAAATGAATGACATTAAATAAAAAATTGAGTGGGGTGGGGAGAAGATGACCGGATGAACACTCCGACCGTGGTCAGTGATCACGCGCTGCTCCACGCCACGTTAATGAGCGTAGCGTTATCACAAGTGGTCATCAGTCATTCCAACGGTCACTGCCCCTCTCATTTATCCCAATGGATTCACGCAAAGAACGAAGACGAAAAACGGAAATAACTTTTTCTTTTTATATCTGCAATTTTTTTTAAATGGACCACTTGGTCTTGGATTGGCGACTTTGTGTCTGGTTGTAGAACTGATAGTCAAACTTGTCCCTTGTGTAGTAGAGTGGCAGCAGCTGGAACTGCAAGAAGAGCAGCTGATGTTCACAGGAAGGAAGACAGCTGCTGCTCAGGCGATATAAGGAAGGGGTTTTTCTTACCACGTGAAAAAGGGGAACCTGTTTCACATACACACATACGTTTTCCTTTTCCCTCCTCATCTGCTCACCTCATATACACGCACAGCATGACTTGCCATCAAAAATTATGACAAGATTCAAAAAAATATAAAAAGGGGCACATGTGTCTTGTGTCAATTTGATTCATATCCGTCGAAAATGCAACTTCCAACTCATCATAAAAAATAATTTCGTCTGCGACAAAATATCGATTTCCAACCGATAGTGCAAATTGCAACTGGCGCGGTGTTTATATATGTATAATATCGACACCTGTGGTTGATTTTTGCTATTTCCTCACCAATAACATAGTGATTCTGATTTGAATTACATTATTATATGATTATAATGACTTATAGCGATTATGATGATTATCACGATCAAATTGAGATTTCTTTTTAAATTTACTGTCATCTTAAGTGTCTTCCCACGACACTGAGATTGAAGATCCACCCCCAACAAACTTTCTGCTTCTCATTTAGTCAAAGGAAGCACTCACTTCCTTTCAGGCCATGTTCATTCACACACTTAATTGAGTCAGTCCGGACGCTGGACCATCACGTCAGCGTCCATGCAGTTACCTAAAACGTTCAGCGCAAACGGAAGTGAAACGCAGCAATTTGCAGAACAAACGGTCTCAGGTGATCCATCAAATTAATTTCATTCATACAAATAAAAGGTGGGCTCTGGGTAAATATTGACCTGGGAGGAGCCATTTCCTATTATCATATTTTTCTCTTTTTTATTCGTATCACATCATCTTTTTGTTTGTATGTTTGCTCAACGTTTACATGGACAAATTAATCAGAAAGGAAATACACACGGACGGCATGTGGCGCCACTATCATCTCCCCCTAACAACAAATTCTTTAATAGAATATTACATTTTGTAATTTTTTGAGAAATTCAATTGTTATTTCGACAAGAGTTTTTGGACTTTATGGTCCCATCTTGATCCGACGACTTTCTCCAAAACATGGCGTGAAAAGGGGGAAGAGAGAAGAACAAGAACTAATTTTTAAATCGCCATAAAAAAAATACTTTTGGAGATAATCCATTTTCCACATCAGACAATTCATCAAGTTAAAAAAACCGTTAGAACTCATCTTCTTCTAACCCCTATGCCCAGGTACTAACCATATGTTCCCCAGAGACCTCTGATGAGAGCAAGAGCAGCTGACCAGAGCCAAATTGGGGGAGGAGATGTGACAAGGGAGATGTTGAAGAGAACAAAATTAGCTAAATAAATCTCTTTTCCTGATTGGATCCACTACAAAATCAACAGATGTTTTTTTTTCCTTCCTCTTCTCAACTAATTCCGACACCTCGGTACCCGGACAAAAGAAACAATTGTCGCTCTTGACCGTGAACAATTTTATAGAGACAAATGGGACATAGATCTCAAGACTTTGGTTCATCTTCTGATGTGACCGGATGTGCACCATACTTCACTATAAGCGCGGATTAGAAGAAAGAAAGAAAGGTGGATGCATCCTCGTCAAGGATCCTTGGATGGGAACTGCAATTTTTAAGTTTTGCCTCCATATATTTCAACATTTTCAATTTTTTTAAAGACCTAGACCTAGAAAAAATGAAACAAAAGATAGAGGTATGACCAGTGTCCAACAGCCCACACACTAATTACACATCTCTGCACTCGATGTGTAGTTATTACTCTTAAAACAACCCCCGTCAAGAGTGGATACGGTCACGTCTGTGTAATCGTATTCATTTCACGCGTATTCACTCATTTGGAGTTCCGAAATAAAAAAGAAAAGAAAAAAAAGTGAGTCTATGTATCTGTATGCAATAAAATGAATGACTTTGCTCACGGTCACTATTATATCATCTGTCTCACATGAGTTACTTCACTCCAGCTGCACTTACAGAAAGATTAGACACTCCTTTGCATATCCTAAAATCCCTTCGCAGTATCTAAGCATAACAAAACATAAACAAACTATACTGTGTGCTCCTTAAACAGATCCTATTATAGGGGGTCCATCAACGTGAGGAAAAGTAAATGTGTACTCAATCTGACTGTCTTTATCTTTGCCCCACTTTATCACCCCACATTCCAATGCCACCCACACTTTCCAAACGGAAATTTTCAAAGCAGAAATGTCGCGATAAGGGACTAGAAACCCAAGGTGGTTACACCACGTGTTGCTTAATACCACCTCATCATGCGATCAAAAACAGAACCCTAATGGATGTATTGAATCTGGTGTTTCTCATGCAAGTCTAGTCTACATACCTATTAGGAAAACTATTAGTACAAACTCCTGGAGCCCACCGAAACTCGACATTTACTACTTTTTCCAGAAACCCAAAACTTCAGATTTAATGTATGGGAAAGTTGTCATGTAAAAATGATTAATATGCACAAACCACGGGAAAAAACTAAAACATTTCAAAATTCTTGCACGAAATAGATTTTTAGGGTTTAACGCATTGCAATTTGACATTTAAAAACATTTTTCCACATAATTTACAGAAGATGAAATCATTACGCCTAAATTGTACCCGTCATATTTAATAATTTTCAGAAAGTTGAAACATGTGAACATGATTGAATAAACGACGTTTTTTCACTCCATCAAGCTATTTTCCCATAAACTGAGCTTAAACCAAGAAAAAACACAGGGTTAAATCCTTTGTCTGTTCTTAAAGAGTTATTTACAGGAGTTCCCCTTTTTTTTCTATTGTGCAGTAAATGCTCGTAAGCGTACTTCCTCTGACGTAATTATAATTTCTCATAAACCCGTTACACCCGTTCATCAAAGCTAGTACTGAGCATGCATGTTTAAGTAGAATTTTTTCACTTCTATTCACGTTCACCGGATATACGAAATGCGAAGCAGTTACGAAAAAATTTTCTTAGTCTTGAAGTATAAATAATTTCGATTTTCGAGTTTAATTCATGGTGTTAAAAAAATGCAAATTGTTATTTTCTTTCCGCATGTTTATGCACAGCACAGCACACTTGAATGAATTTTATGGTAGATGAAATGAAACCGGAATCAATTAAATAAAATTTAAAACGGGTCTGATATAAATCATCCGATTCGATTGTATTTGCGACGGTCATTACCTGGTTCTTAATCAAGTGTATAAAGTTCACATATCACATCTACTGGACGTGATTTGAGTGTTGAATATGTCGCTATTTTGCAACGTTATGGTTTATCGACTTTATTGCACAACTATTTTTTTTTCTCGAACATTCTATATTTAAACAATAACTAAATTAAAGTCAATTTACTAATTTTTTTGCCATAATTTCACAAGGAAGATTCAAACACAAAGAAAACTGACCACAAATACAATGATATAAACTCGATTAACGTCCACTCGATTCCCACGGCCTCTCGAGTTTACATTTGATCACCAAACCAATTAAATGTCTCGACCGAGCTTCACTCCATTTACTCAGCTGGCTTAAAGACATCCTTCGCTTGGTGACACCGTGTAATGGTTGTCCACCACTCATGATTACCCTCATATATAAATATTTCATGGACTAGCAAACAATGAGTAGAAAATTGCATTGTACAATCAACTCTGCAACATTGCTCTTCAAATGGAATCCAGGAAATAATCAACAAATTAAAAACATTTTTTTTATATATATATATATATGCCTATTTTTTTTCAGTTAAAAAATAAATAAACAATAAAAAGCAATATGGATTACATCAAAGAACGATGTATATTGGATTATTGAAAAAGCAAAGTTTATTTTCTTTTGAGGATAATAACTCACAAGAAAAACATCATTTGTCTTTGTGTTGAGAATGATTTGTAACATGTGCTACGCGTAATAACAATAGTAAGACAATAAACAATGTACTTCGCACAAGATGAGCATATCTCCCATGCAGTGGTCTGAAAGATGGGAGCGTTGTTTTTCGGGTAAAAAAAACAAAACAAACTGGTAAAATTCGTTTAAAACTTGTAATTTCCTTAGAGAACAGAAATGTATGAGAAACCAATTTCATTTCTCATAAAGTTTAGTTTGTAGAAACTGAAACTGAAACAGATAATAATAATAAAAAACAGAAAGCTTTGAATCCCCACACCAATCTTTTTCTATCTTCTTTTATCATTTTCAAGTCAAGTCACCTTCCCCAATTTATTCCAGCATCACAGATAATTCTCAGCCGCTCACTCTCACGGGTGCCATGACGCGCGTCCAAACTCCATTGTGGGTGTCATGAAGAATAGTTTCCGGTCAGGGTAAAAGGGAGAGTGAGCACAAAAAGAAAAAGAAAAAATCCTTACGCACGCACATCTGACCATAAAAAAAATCTTATAAAAGACATAAAAATAGTTTATAGAAAATAAAATTATTACATCCAATTTCTGTCCCCAAGTATAATAAAATCTGATATTTTGCTTTTATTACCTTCAGTGTAATTAAAGAGTCATAAAAGAGAGGTGTTCATTATCAAGCTCAAAGTCAATCAAATGTGGTATGAGATTGGCAGGTTGTAAAATTAGTTTTATTCTTAGTTGATGAAAAGAATGCCACAACATTCGGTTTCGTCGGTTACATAAAGTAATATAGTATCAGCTACATCAATGCCAAAAACATCTCACCGTAATTTGTTAGGGTTTCTTGAATTTCCATAGCTTTGTCTATTGTGGTATGTTGTGTTTAGTCACACTACTATTTTTACACTAAAGAAAAACCACACTAAACGTTCTCAAATTCACACAAAACCCCCAAAAAAACTTTAGCCCACGTTGCAAAAACAAAATTCCCTCAGCGTATCGAAATACAAACCCAACAAACCCTAATGACAGTAGTAACATACATTCTATTTGCTTGTAATAATTTTAAAAAAAACATTGTCTAAACAGTTTTAAAAGAAAAATTAAGTTGATTGAAATTTATAAACTCTCAGCAATAAATATCAAAAAAATTCATTTTTCCTGGTGCAGTTGGTGTCGGATTATAAACATCTCCAAAAGTGAGTGAAACACGACTTGTAAGGAAAGGGACGTTGTAGTTTATGGCGAACAAAATAACGCCATCTGCCGCCTGGTGTCGGCGTCCTCTGCCGATCTAGATAGGAACTAATGAAAAGGATAAGACCTGCCAAGCGTGTTTGTCTACAACCTGCCTCGTGAGTTATTTGGACCACCTTCAATCACGTTGGCAAATAATCTCGCATCTTAAAAACCACTCGTGCAAACGTGCTTCCTCTCCCCCACCCACCACCCTTTTAACCCCTTCTGATTAAGTGTGTGCTGCCGTTCACAGATTTCGCAATTTATTTTTATCTTGCTTTTTACGATACGCCTACTGCTAATGCCCCATAAGTTCAGGCGTTGATAAACAAAATCGAGCACTACAATATCCAATTAATTTCAAAGCGAGGATTAAAAAAAAAGCAGAGTAGAAAGCCAGAAGAAAAAATATATAAATTAAGCAAAAGTAAACAACCGATAAGTAGAAATACGCCATACAATCGATCTTGACCTCTGAACTCACCCTCGAAATGAAGTCAGTGGCCGAATGGACAGCGCCCACTCATCGATCCACGACTGAAAAGACAACAGCATATGTAATCGGAGACCAACAACCTTTCATTTCAACTCTTTTATTACCACGAATTACGCATTAAACTAACTTCATGTACGTTATGATATGAATACTACCACGCCCATGAGATTGTAACACTCATATTACCATAAACTAAAAAACAACAACAAAATTAAAAAAAAAAAAAAGTACATAATTAAAAGCAACAAAAGAAATTCAGGGTGGAGAGGGATAAATAGACAAACAACAATTTTCCATTTTCATTATTGTCATGACAACGGGGTCTCTAACCCTTTATTTACATACTAAAAACTACTCGTGATGATTAATAAGTAGAAGCTGTGTGCCACTAATCAACGCCAGGGTATATATTTCAGCTAAAAAAGGTGCACTTAAAGCCCGGTGTTTGCTGCTACAGATTGACATTAATTCAGGCCTGAAAAGGGTAATGGGTATATTTTAATTTGCCACACACATTGAAAAAACCTTGAAGAGAAAAAAATTTACAACATACTTCCCGCTTTTATTCAAATTTAAGTTATAATATAATGAATATGAAAAGTTTTTAAATTTCCTTCCTTCAAATTAAAACATGTATTTTACTCTTATTTTTGCCCCACTTTGCTCTTCGATGCAGCTGTTGCCACTTGAAAGAGGAAAATAAACACCTCATTTGCATTTATTTATATATTCAAAAAATTTCAAAACAACATTCAAAAGTTGGCAATCTTTAATTACTTTACAATTTTTACAAAGCCAACTTTGTACAAGTTGTTTCAATGAAAATTATGAAAAACAGTAAAATTAGTCAGATTTCGAATAGAAAAAAAGTAGGGCTACACTAACCCTAATTCGAACTCCAAAAAATGCCACCTGTCGGCTTGTGGGCAATTATGAAAATCCTCTGTATGAATATAACCAGCAATTACCTCAACCAAAACCGTTACAACCCCACACAACGCAATTGCCCTCTACTCCATACTACTCTAAAAACCAGTCATACATAAACACACAATACACCAGAAAACTCAATAAACGCATTTTCCTACCGTTTCCCACAACCTTTCAATGAACCAAATACATTTCCCACCTGCAATACAACTCTCACAGACTCGAAATATTAGTTCCAATCATTTTCAATGCAAAAAACTCCAGACAGCAGACAACTTCCTATCATTTCTCTTTTTTTTATTATGCCATAACCATTTTTTCCCAGCTTTGACATCATCCATTTCTTCATACCATTCTTAATCACATTTCTCGCCCTTTAATTAACAGTTTAGTAAACTAGTACCGGAAATTCCAATTTCAGCATAAACTGAGACCCACTATATCAGTGAGTTAAAACATGAGTTGCAATAAAATTCAGTGAGATTAAGATTTATACATGAAATCGCATGAAATTGAAAGCATTGAAAAGTTCACAAAAATCCGGTACACGTACACCATTGATTGTACTGATCTGTTCACGCCATTTCACCTCTAAATCTGTTTTGAAAAGCTCAATGCAAACATTGAACTTTGTGTAAATATCTTAGAAACCGACAATTTTAGGAATGTACGTCGTCGTCGCGACGTTTTTTCCTGGGTTTGTCTGAATTTTTACAAAACACATGTTGATATACGAAATAAATCAAATGCAGCAAGACATTTCCATGAATTCAATGCTAAGCTGCTCCTTACACAAACTTAAGCTTCCCTTTACAACTGGATTAAGATTTAATAACTTATATAAAATACGTACTATCCTGTAAGATGTTACAACATCTAAAATTTCATTTTTTTTTTACAATGAAAACAAGAAATACTTGAAATCTGTCAAATCTGAACTCTATACTATAAATGACCTCCAATAAACAATCTGCGTCCTACTTTTATGTTGATAATACTGTAAACCATAGCTGAATGAAACATTCATTATGTGACAATAAGGAAATCCGTACATATGTATTAAGTGAAATTATTATTTGCTAAGCTATTATACAGACAGATGGATAACTCCACGTACATAACAGTTCCATATAAATCTTTTCAATATGCACTCAACGGCCAATGTCCTTTTGCCCACCAGTGAATCCAATTGATGAGTCTGTTCATTCCCACCCTCCTTCATGCTTCGCATTCCACCTGATTCCATCCATAAAAGTGAATATCACCGAAACCTGACACCAGTATGAAGGTGCAATTTGTCTTTGTCATAAATTTCAAAAGATCTAATATATGTTATATTAAAAAGCTCAACTAATAAGTTCTGGTATATATATTAACTCATTTCAACTTTTATATACAGCATTTCCAAGCATTTTCCAAATAACACAAAAGAGCTGAAATTAATTAAAAACCCATAATTCTATTTATTCTCCCTCGATCACTCTCCCACGTGGAAAATATCTTAACCATATAATTTTCTAAATTATAAATCACTAATTAACACCTTATCAAAAGCGAACTCGCAAAAGCTTATTTGGCACCTGTTTCTCACTCACCTTACCCTTATTACATTTTTTTATACATCCCCCTTCCTTCAAGTACAAAAAGATTCAAGCAGGTGCAAATTTATATATTGTGTTATCGTGTTATCGAACCATTCACCTGACCATGGTCATCGTTTTTTCAGATGCAATTTTTTTTTAAATTAATAAATAAATTGTTGAAAGATATAAATCATAACAAAATTCAGTCAGACAAAACAAAACAAAAAAAATATCCAGACAATTTTTTTTTTTTACTACCATATCTTAATTTAAGAAATGCAAATAGCTAGATATAAAAATTATTGTAAATTTTTTATTATATTGTCATTGGCATTGAGAGCAGAGAAAACATTTCAAGGATGAGAAATCCATTGCAATTTAAGAGGGAATTGCATGAGATCATAGCGAATGCTGAGAATCAACACATTCTTCTTTACCCACGTCCCTTATTTATACATATAAGGCCATATTTGCCAATATTTTTTTATTATATTTCAATTTTTCTTTATGTTTTTGTTTGTTTTCCTACCTGAGTATGTTAAAAAAACAATACAATATCAAAATCAGACCACAATGACGTGATCATCTCGTCATGGGAGTGACCTCAACATTTCTTCCCACGCCACCTTCCGCCGGAATGCCTCAATCAAAGCAATTCACACCGCAAATTCCGGAAGCAAATTTTCACCTGACGCTGCGGTAGCCACCAAAGGGCGGGGCGCAGACAAAACAACTCAAAAAAGTTGCGGGGTCCCACTGACATAAAATGAAAAACCTTAATACAAACCTCACCTGCCCAATTTTTTGATAACAGCAGGTGCACAATCGCTAAAACCACCAATCGACATATACATCAACAGTACACCAGGTGGAATTTGATAAGAGGAAAAATCTATATCTATATCTATACTAGAACATAAAAAAAATTATATAGGAAGAAATAAACTCCCATTTTTTTGTCTTGGAATGCACTTTACATAGAAACAGATACAATTTTGTTGCATAAGCAATTTGTTTTTATACCGGATAATAAAAACAAAATTAGAAAAAAAAAAAAATTTTCTTTTCTTTCCATTTTAAATTTTTTCAATGGAAAAAAAAAATATTTCAAGAGCAAATTACCTAAGATGACTTTTTACCTTTCTTAATGATAGCATAATTAAATTAATTTCAATTATAAAGCCAATTATGCTAGGTCTGTGACCTCAATGACGAATCATTGGACATCTTGAGCGACCAACTCTTTTCCCATGCTCTACTTATTAACATGGGACAAATCAAACCCTTGTGCAACAACCCAGTCATGCATTCAATGTGTCATGCACGCACGTGCATGGTTAAGATATAAGCAGGTGGAATCTTTAGCTGACCACTTTCAATGCATCTTTACTTCTCTTTGCACATCTTTTTTTCAAATGCTACTTATTAATCAAATGTTTTGCAGATAACGCCCAAATGGGGCAACAAAATTAAACAGACGTATTTTATTAACCATAAAACAGGTGCCCTTATCAAAATCGTATCAACTTACAGATTTCAGTAGAAAAAAAAGTTCAAAGTTTACAAGAAGAAATCATTAAATAAAAATTCGTACACAAACTCGCGGAAGCAAGGCCATAACCCTTTAGAGTCATGTTAGAGAGAAAAAAGACGCCTCTTGTTCGATCCATCAGCTGGGTGGGTCTGAAAAGGCGGGAGTTCCCACGCCGCACTGGCCTTCGCATTAATATATACACAAATGATAAAATACCATTGATTCATACGGTCGCATGCAGACTGCATGTCGACAAATATTTAATTTATCAAATAAAACTAACAAACTAAATTCATAAATATTAATTACATTTCTCCTTCACCTTCAAAATTAATTTATTTTTAAATATAAAAAAATTCTTTAAAAAAATTAATTAATTTTTATTTCTTTTATTTTTTTCTCTAATTTTTATAATTATTGTCGTTGTCCTATTTCCAACACTTCACTGCACGACTTTGTGCGTTTTCGACATTTTTCTTTTCTTTTTATCAGATGAGATCACCCAACCGCGTGACATTCACCAGGGTGGATCCACTACATAACTAAGTACGGTCTTAGTTTTCACTTAGAAAAAATTAAAAAACAATAAACTCTTCAAATTGAATTGTTTTAAGATAAATGCTACGCATTAGAACAACAAATTTCCTGACTAAGCACCCCACCCAATCATTCATCTCCATCAAACATCCTCAAGAACTAAATAGCAATAATGGAAGTTGAAGCAATAACGGTTAAACATCAAAACTCATGATAAGCATCTTCACAATAAAAATTTTACCAGTTATGTATAGGATTAAGAAATACTTCAATTATAACGCTTATTTTCGCAAATATTTGCAAAATGCAGCAATATGCAGCAATTTTCTTTAGAATAAAACAAGAAAAAGAAAAACTTACCTGATAGCAGTTCGAAAGGCAGACATTGTACTAAATCAGGAGCAGGTAATTTATGTCCCGGATAAACGCACCATTCCTTAACAGTTTCAAAGTTTTTAATTGCACTTTTCTTATAAACATAGTAAACCCTCTGTCTTATTGGCCGATAGAGAAGTGCGGACGGCGCCAATCTGTTGTCAATTTCAAAATCCTCTAACGCGGCAGAACTGTCAAGTTCGCCAAAATTCCACACACTGTAAACATGAGGCATATTTTCAGTCTTAACATGTCTCTCTCGGATCAATTTGGTCACTCGATCTCCACTGAAACCAACAACTTGAGCATTTACAACTTCATAACTCGCAAGAGCTTCCATCAAAAAATTGGCCTTATCGGGACTTCCAAACACATCCTTCGCAATGAGACGAGCGTTGTGAAGATTAGTTGGACTCGGATGATTCTGTATGAAAGAAACGAGACATGGTAAAAGGTGATAAAGGCTGGCAGCATTCCTTCGGGGACAAATCCTAGCGTGGAAATTCTCTAACAACTCTTCCCTAACAACATCGTTTCCTCTGAGACAAGCCATCAAAGGCAACTGATGCAGTTTAAGTCCGATGTGATCAGCAAAAGCCTTGCGGTCGTACAAAATCGTTGTCATGGATACCAAGTCCAAACTATTGATGGATAAATAAGGAGCGGCGTTGCAGACGATGTAATCCGAGTCTTGTCCTAAGATGGCTAGGCACTTATTTTGATGCGCAAAATTTATAACTTCTTCGTCGCATTCTTTAATGCTCGTAATTACGTTGCAGTTGAATGTAATTTTCAGCGCGAATCGAATCATCATTGCCATTCCCGCTGGTAACTGGAATAAATCGTCGGGTGGTTGACGTCCGTAACGTAAATAGCGAGAAAAAATTGTTTTAACGTCTTCGAGATTTTGTAATCGGCGTTTAGCCCATGTGTGGCGCTTTGCTTCTATAGTGGCTCCGTCGAAGAAGAAAACGAGTTCAATGCCTAAACTTTTGAATTTATTTATGAAATGTTCTAATCGCTCCAATAATTCTTTCCATTGTCCATTCAAAACCCAGCAGAGGTCTGTGTATAGCTTTCTGATGCAAGACATCGCATCGACGACAATGATTGCTCGATTTGATCGATTCTTCGATTTGTATTCTTCTACTAATTTGCTGATTTCAACTGTTTTACAGCCATTTGGCACGTGGTATTCCATGTACGACTGAAGACCCCGGATTCCCATGACTTGACTTGCACTGCAAAATAGTTTTCAACAAAATCGATTAAATTGGAATTATTGACAATTTATTGAAAATTAACGAAACCCCACAAAACATCGTTCACGAATTGAATAGATAATTTTAAAATTCCTCTATTGCGACTATTGGTCCGCAAAAAACTGACCAATAGAGGATTTTCTATGAGTAGGTACATTTTTACTATTATAAAAACACTTTAGCTCAAATTTAATCACTTGTTAGCAACAACTACTGCTGTAGATTGAAAAAACAACCACTTCTATTGTTCGTTTATCCAGTAAAACCGGATCCCGCACGAATCTTAATGATTATACACTATGGGAATTTAGAGCTCCGTATGAGTTATAGAGTCGTGAGCTCATTTCGCAAGATAGTAGCAGAAATAGTAAACATTTGAAAAATAGGGAAAAAAATATTTTCTTTAAAAAAAATAAAAAATACAGAATGTATTATCGCTCCATCACGCGGTTATAATTAATCTCTCACGTGCCCGGAAATAATAATTCCCATGCCCTACACACCCAATCAGTAGTCCTAGTATTTTCATATGTAAACAGACAACGTAGCCAGACTTTGTTCCCATCGATCGATAACAAAACCCAAGCGTGGGAAAACAGGTAAAACAAAAAAATAAAACAAAATAAAATTGTATATTTTAATAAAAATAATGGAAACCAAATCTGTTCCACGTGCACGCGACATAATAAACACGTCACCTGTACCTCTCTCCCGGGAAATTCGAAATCAGCTAATCATCATTGTCCCGTTTAAATATTTCATAACCTGAAAAACAAAAAAAAACAAAAAAAAATTAATTAAAAAAAAATCAGCTGTCACAATCCATAGTAAAAAAGTAGGGCTAATTTTGTAATAATTTGAAATTAATATTAGGTCAGTAGGCACTACTAACTCCTGTTTCATGCAAAAAATATTCCAAGCAGTCAGACACAATTTCCAGGGTCATTTCTTAGGTCAGGGACAGCAGTCACCTTTAACCCAACTAAAAGGCCATGTGGCTAGTAAAGGCCTGAGAAAAAAAATCAGTTACCACCCTGTAACTTGTCTTATACTTAGTTTCTAAAAATCCAATTTTTATTCATGCATGATGACAATCAAAAAACTTTCTTCTTCCATCATTTTTTTTCCCCTTCAAATTTATCATTTACCATTTTAAAAAAAAGTGTTGAGTTGAGGTCAGTGTCTTTAATATCAGACTTTAATTTCAAGGGTTGAACATCACGAAACAATCTTCTCATGATTAGACGAATTTAATAAGAAGACCTAATAAAAAATATATATATAAAAAAAAAAATCAAATTCCGTTGTTAAATTTGAAGAAAAAAAAAAAATAAATAAATAAAAAATATTGAACTTTTTTCACTTACCACAGAAACAAGAATGGATAACAGTGATGTTTACAATCTAATTATAATACCTGTAGTACAAGTTCGAATTTGAGTTTGAAGGTATGACAAACAGGGACGCATACAAATATTACTTATTAAGAATTAACCTTGACAAGCGTGGGAAAAATATTTTTTTTTTTCATTCACATGGAAATAGTTTATAAAACAAATAAAAGAAAAAAGTTACTACTTAGTTTTGTGAAAAAATAGTTGTAATCAACATATTAATCCGCAAGAATTAATAGCACACGTTTGACAAATGATTAGTCGAACCGGCTGACTTGCCTATGACCAGCATACGTAATCGCAGGGCGTGAGAAAGTGCTGCCCCGGGGAAATGGTAGCTGATAAGGCGGCCAAATGAGTCCTGCAGCCGCGAAGCCGAATCGACCTGGCCCATAAACAGATATCCGTCAAGACGCAACTCATCGCACAAGCATCTCTATTATCACCAAACACATGGAAATAATTTTGACTTTTTTTTCTTTTTTGCTGACGAAAAGCAAACAAAAATTACGTGAATATCATTGGATTTTATTTCTTTTAATATTATTTTGTTTTTTTTTTTTTTTTCTTTTTTTATTTTTTCAATTTTATTCCATGCGTCAATCGTGAGAATTTTCTACGTATTTTTTTTTTTTTTCACCAAATGTGACCTTGAAAGTTTTGTATCTAATTTTCATGTCTTTATGCGGTTTTGTGCAACTGTCAAAACACTTTGAAAAAGAGAAGAAGCGAAAAAAAGTAGGAAGTCGTTTGCTTAGCTATAAGTGAGGAGTTATTTCGCCCTCCGTTGAGGTTGTGACCTCGGATTATAAAGCTGAAACTGATCAACAACACCCCACTGAATTTTTCGTCTTTTTTTTCTCGTTTTTCCGCAAAGATTAAGGCAAGTGTTATTTTTTTTTTATACCTTTTATTTTTTAAATGTTGATAAAAAGGCGTATTTTTAATTTATTATTATTTATTAGTACAGTTTTATGGTTTTATTTTATTTATTTTATTTTTGCTGGGAATAAATTTTGTTTTTAAATTGATAAAAAAAAATTGTTATTCCATGAGCAATAAAAATGAATTGATCAATTGCATGATAATTGATTGCAATAAATTAGAAATATGCCGTTTTATGTCATTTTTTTCGGTTTTTTTAATTGATTTCTATTAAATGTGTATACAAAAATCTGGATGCCATTCTGATTTTCCCACGGTCCGTTATTAATAATAGCAAACTAATAATGATAATCGTTTTATTTACTAAGTCTAAAATAATGTTGATTGTTTCAAATGATACTGTGTTTCATTATTTTTTTTTTTTTATTTTATTTTTTTTTTTACCTTTTATATTTTTTTTTTATCACTGACGAATAATCATCAAATTCCGTTCCCAAGAGAATCAAACCACTTGCGTCTTATCACAATTCAATTTTTTTTGTATAAATTTTTTATTTTTATTTTTTTATTTATTATCTATTTTCGTGAGTGACATAAGGCACTTCAATAGATTAGATTCACATTTCAATAAATTTGCTGGCAATGCGATGCCACACAATGCAAATTGAAAGTAACCCCACTCTCCCCACTCCACCAAAAAAAAATCGTTACCCGCAAAAAAGAAACCTTTGACTTTTTTCTCTATTTAAATAAACTTTTGCCAATGAAATTCAATGAAAAAAAAATAATTCATTTTTTTTACAAATGAGCTTCAAAATTCAGTTTTTTTAACAACCCACATATTTTTTTAAAAAATTCTCACAGCTGAAAAATTTTCATTCCTTTTATATTTATGGCCATATGGTTATTTCTTAAGGGTTTTTTCTCCCCTGTATACTAATAATCGTTATAAGCAGCTGAAAAAATCTGACTTATCTTTTCATAACTTGAAAAAACATGTCAATTTTAAAAGCTGTTATTGATTAAAAACTGGGAATTTTTAGAATTTTAAACATTCTTCTATCACAAATCAAGTTTCTTTACAACCTAATAAATCTATAACATTCCGCCATATTTTCTACTTTGTATTCCTTCTTCATCTGGGTCATATTCAGGTTAAAAACATGCAAATATTAAAACTCTTAAAAATTCATCACGAAAACGGATTGATGGACCTTTCAACAATGTCAATGCCTTTACGACCTTGACTTAGAAAAAGAGAAACAGAAACTTATCATAAAATCACCGCCCACTTCCGTAATTGACTGATTAAAAACACAGGGAGACCTTCGCGCACCATTTGGAGTTTTCCGTTTTTCCCGCAAATTGTTTTCCCCTTTCGATCAGGTATTGGGTTTTTATTTTCATCTTGTGGTTCACAAACCTTTATGTATTGGATTTACTTAATTCAAGGACAGATACCAACCTGTTTCTGATGTGAAAAAGCCCTCAACCTTACGTCGCACGCTTCGTTATGAAATGGCAGCCATTGTCTTCCGGTGATGTCATTGTTGCTATGGCGACCGCTGCTGTGTAATGGCGCGGGCTATTTGATTTTGAGTCGAATATTTAAAAAATTTGAAAAAATGAAGACAAAAATTATTTCAGATTTTTAAAAAAATTATATTTTATTTTTATTTCTATACATTTTATCCTAATGGCATATTTCATGATAAATTATGAGTTTTTCGCTCTTTGTTTAACTAGTAATAGTTCTATCACGTAAAGGGTTAGTCAGCAGGTACGGGCAGTCGGTCACTCGAAAAGGGAGGTCGAGTGAGTGACCGCAGGCACAAGAGAAGTGCTGTGGGAAAATTCACACACAACAAAGTGAATGGTGGGGCTTTTATTTATAAATCAGTGTCAGTACATATCTGCAACATATTATGAATGAAGGGCACTGACTTTGAACAAAAAAAGCATGTTTCTCCCGCACGAAAATCCTCACTTATTTTTCTTTAAAAATCCCCTTCCATCATATAAAAATTAATGAAGCCCCTCCCTTCTCTTCCAAACAGAAACGACTCAGAAAATGTTGCAATAAAAATACGTAGAGACCAATTAAAAAATATACACATAATTGAAAACTAATGAGCGAAAAAAAAAGAGACTGGCCTGTCTGTACGACACAGATGCTAAAGTGTAGTGGGCGGAGTACGCGATGCTATTTTGAGAAATGTCTGGAAGAAGCTGAGAAAAAGAGGGAAGGTCACACCCTATAGCCGCATTAAGCTACCAGAATAGTCTTCCTTGGAGATTTGCCGCGCCATAATGTGAGCAACCTCTCCAAGTAAGACAGTGGGGCGAATAACACGTTGAAAAATGTGTGGGATGTCTGAAGAAATCAATCAATTTAACACCATATTTAAAAATATGAATTATAGGGGAAAATGTGCGAGACAGGCTCAATAATTAGGTGGCAGTATATTTACAATTTAGGGTAAACAAACTTCAAATTTTGACACTAAAAATTTATTTTTTACATTTTTTTTAAAAAGTAATTTATATTGAAGGTCGGTTTACTCATTTCCGGATCGATTTAATAACTCGTATACATTATTTTCTCCAAGTCGTTTAATTTAATCAATTACTGTGTCTGTGTCTCTCAATAAAAACCCTTTTTAATCACTTTATCCCCTTCTCGTTTGGAAAAATCAAAGGGAAGATTCAATTCACAGTGCAAGGGTAAGTGAAGCAGATCACATGCTTGGCCAAGAAACAACATACCCAGATCATATTCTCTCCTGCACGATGCACATCCACCACCGGCCTAAGGAATGCACCTGACTCACGGTTCGCTCTGACTGTGCTCCGGGAGGGAGGAAGGAGTGCAACATCGAGTTCGATTCTAATTCAAACCAATCGTACGAACATGCACGGACTACTTAAATCGCTTTAAGAACTATTAATCACGAGCAAAATACGACCAGGTGCTACTCGGACTCATTACACCATATCACACGTTCTGCACGCGTTCCCCTCGTTCATTACCTGGAGCATCGTCGCCTCGTCCTCACTCTTGTCTTCGATTGGAGTCTGCGCAGCAGCCGAGCCTGTTGCTCTCCACATGCACTCCTCACTCGCGTGATTATTACGATGAGAGTCAACAACTCAATTCCCGTTCGGATAAGAATCATATTTCATTTTATCTAACATTTCGTTCCCGGGAAAAGGTAAGATTTTCTACACCGATTATTTAGTGTTTCTTTAAAAAAATGCAAGGATGACTATAACGGAGCATCAGCTGGCGTTTTTTTAGCCCCCAAAAATAGTCTAGTCTTCATTCCTGTAGCTCATTCTCCTCACTTGCATCTTTAATGATGTGGCAATTACATACATGGTTTTACTTTTAAGCATTTTAAATTAATTTTTCACTTAAGGTAATGCGTTTTTATTTTTATTTTCGGCGTAAAAATGCATTTTTAATTTTTTTATGTTGCAAAAATGAGTTTCTGCAACATATTGATGATTTGCATGCAAAAAGTATTTTCTTTTGTCAATTGCACATTGTTTCTTTTGTGCATTGCATTTGATCATTATCATTCAAAGGTGTTAAAAAATCGTGTGTATTACAAACGAAGCCACGTGCCAAATTATTTCATTTTCATCTCAGTCAATCAACATCTGTTGCTGTTCACTATATAAGCATAATCTGATCAAGGTCAAGATATTACAGTGCAAGTTCAATGCTAAATTTTAAAAAATGCTGCAAATTGAAAAGAGAAAAATAGAAAAAAATACAGAAGAAGAAAATATTTCTAAAAAAAAAAAAATTAGGTGACAAACGACCGGGTGATGAATGTCGAATGGCTGCACTTGTCTCTTCATCTTCAAGATGGATGGAAAACCATTTTGCCAAGTCCCTTCTCATTGCCCCCTCCTCAAATCCAACCGATCGAAGCGGCGAGACCAAAAATCCCTGGGCGGGAAGGAGAATGAGACACACCGGGCCAATCGCACCATTGGCCATAGGAGAAAAGTGAGGGGTAGGAAGGGAAGGTCCCATGTAACCCGATAACAGAATGCGATAGTGTTCATTTATTTTTTCCTCACCTAAATACATCAGATCAAATATCACTCGCATCACCCGTAGTCATTTGATATGTTTTGCCCTTTACTCTTGCATCATTTCTGACATATTCAAATATTGCTCCCCGGCTAAATACGAACAGAATTTAACAGTTAGTTATTAAGTATTTGTAAACATTACCCAATTGTTAAATTTGTAGCATCTTCTCTGGTCTTTGTTTTTTTTTTTTGTTGCTTTTGTTGATTTTTTCGAGTCGTTCTACATCTATTTCAAGAACCAGGAAGAGATTTTCATCCAAGTAGTGTGATTTAAAACTGAAAATGACTAGTTATATGTACATTTGAACAAATGTTTATTCATCTAAGAAATCTATTGATATGTGCATCCTTGTTGGGTTTTTCCTCCTTTTTATATTTACATTTTGCAAAATTAAAGCTAGACTGTATAGAGAAAGAGTTAAACTTTATTCCGGCCCAATTCCCATGTCAGTTAAAGCTAAAAAAAAAAAAAAAGAATAAATCTTCAATTTAAACGAGGAAGTTTCATTCCCATTTCTTTAATACAGTTTACAAACCAGTAAAGAAGAATCTCTTGGATAAAGTCCAAAACTCCTCTTCTAATTCTACGAAGAAAAAAAATAAAAATGATCATTGAAAGAACCTCACCCCTTTAATCTTCTCAAATGAACATTTCTGCACACCATAACTTTGATTAAACAAATTGGGCGTATCCCTACAAACTATATATACTAAGTTTTAATCAAAGATAACAGCAATTTATAAATTTAGAAGTAAAAAAAACTAAAATCAACATTTTCAAAGAACCGTGTAACGAAAACATGGGCACATGGCCCTCCTTATGCATTAATGGCCATGTTGTGTCACCTAATGTTATTGCTGCACTGATATAAGGGGGTTAAAGGAGCCTTGTTCCGATAAAGTGAGACGCCGGCGCGTCGCGAGGAAAGCAATATCGATCAATTTTTTAGCCCTATCACAGTTAAGCCTCTGCTGTTTGCTGTCTCGTTAACACGTCTGGTAGTGCCGTGAGCCACCATATGCGCAGCGCAATGCACTTCAGGGCGGAACAACAAGGATAAAAAAATATTTAGTACAATATAAACTCAGATCATCAATTTGATTTTTATTTTTTTTGCGCATGTCGAAAGAGCAAATGTATGCTGTCCTGCTGTTGTCGCATTACTTTGACAAGGGGTGGTAGGTCGCCATATGCAACCTGTCGCAATACTAAAAAGTATGCAATAAATACAAAGTAAACAGAAAAATGGCAAAAATTAAATCTCAAATTCAAAATATTGTTCTGTGCAAGATCCAGATTACAGAACCGACATAAAAGAGCCATTATTGCTGACACAACCAAATCGAAACAGAAAGACCAGGACTTAATATCTCAAGTGATTGTAAAGTTCTCGTTTTGCACAGTGACCCAAGGGCAAGCATAGAGAGGTGGATTTAATACGAGAAAATTATGTTGGACATAATAAAATTGATCGATAACAAAGTGTGCATCTGCTAAAGCATGGAAAGGGCAAAAACGAGACGTTGCACGAAATTAAAGAAATTTTTTGATTTTTTTTTTCTTCTGTGTTTTCCAATGCCTTGTTGACCTTCACGCTTAGTGACAGACTCGTAGTGAGGTCTACGGACTCTCGTGTTACATAAAACTCCCACACGTTTGTTCTGTTGACATCGAATAGAGTGAAAGAAAAACAAATATATCAAATAACAAATATCAAATTGGAATTTATTTTAGTGGGTTGAGAGAAGGATATTTTGAAAATGGGAGTTTTCGCACCTGTGGAAGCGCACGATTTGAGCCCATGGCGTTCCTTATATATTCCCGTGCGACCAGAACCTCACGTTTTTCTTGAGGATACACGCGTGCGCTTTAAAGCTTTTAATTGGCCATTTTTAGAGTGATTTTATAAGTGGCCGTGTGTAAACTCGCATCAAATTTACATTTTGATCACTTTCCTCTTTAATTTCGCTCGCCTTTTCCATTCTTATCATTACATTTTAACAGTTATTGTTAATCAAGTGCTATGCGCCAGTGAACTTCACTTTTCCCTGGAGATTTTCCATTAACTCTGCTGAACGAAAACGAAAACAACAACTACCGATACTCATATTTTACGTTGATAAATTGAAAATGTAAAAAGAAAAAATTAATTACATTATTAAATTTTTAATGTAACAGGTTCCACAAATTGATATTAAACTACTAAAAAAATTAATATAAAATATTCTAACAACTATTTAAAAAAGAAAAATAATAATAATTACTTCTTTTTATTCTTAACCATTACATTAAAAAAAATAGTAACGACAATCACAAGTGAAAATTATAATATTCTCAAGTGACCATCAACCAAAAAAAAAAAAAAAAACCAAAACAGGTGAATGACTTGCCATTGCAAACAGCAATCAGCTTATTGCGACCAACAGATTGAAACTCCGTTTCAACAAAAACAAATTACATCAGATCATCACAAACTCTCTCGGTTCCTTTAAATAGTCTGCCCATAAACCAATTTACACATTTTAAAAACTTTGTTTAACAAATTGTAAACATTTTTTTTTTAAAGTGAAGAGGAAGTGTAGGTGGGGTCCGCGTCCTCCCCTGCGTTGAACCTCCACCGTATATCAGCGTCCTTTTTTTTTTTACTGTTGCTTCCAAATTACGAAGAAGTAAAAGTGGTATAACGTCAAAGTAAAGTAAAACATCATCACGAAAAATACACAAACCTACTATTATTTTTCAATAATTTTTTTATATTGCCTTTATTTGAATTTAAGGAATCATTTAATTGGAAGGCTTTTTAAATTTTTTTCCTTTGATATGATACCGCCATATGGCATTAGGTTAGTCGAGTGGGGGCCACATGGCGACAAATTTTTTTATCTATGAACAAAACCTAATACTTCATTATGATGTAAACATCATTCATATTCATATACATCAGACTGTTTGAATTTTAAAATCAACTCTCCCTCATTGCCCCACCTCCCAATTTCTTCAAAACGAAAAAAAAATTCCCATTCATTAACCTCGTGCTACACAACTGTCTTTTCCGGTTTCTGTGCCCAGACCTCTTCGCCGCTTTATCAACAGATGGTGTTTACTTCATATTCAATTTGCAAACAAATAAAGAAAGAAAAACAAAATGATAACGACTTTTTTTAAAAAAAAAAAAAAAAAAAAAATTAATAAGAACAAGTGAAAAGTTATATACACCTAATCCTCTTTTCTCGTCCACACCCTTGTCAACATATCTCCACATTTTAAAAGGTGAATGACTCGCGTGCGTGAAGCGAGCAAAACGCATCACCATCGTGCGCGCGTTGTCCCTTTACCGCCCACACCCAATTACCCATCATTAGGAGGGGCGCATACGCGGAAAATGACAGGTATACATGTACACTTGAATACTCTTCGTCTACCAAAACAAGTCTACTTAGTGGCACATTAAATCTGGGGGGACAAAAGGCGAGTAAAAAGTAAAAAACAAATTTTCTACCTAGCAAAACGGTTATGTCACAAACAGTTGTTTTAAATGGTTTGAAATTTGAATTTTGAAAATTGTATAACCTATGTGCAAAAGGCAGTTAATTAGGGGAGGATCACCTGGTGATGTAACAGCACCTGCCCCATTAATAGTAATGATGTTCTTGGAAGATAAAAAATGTTGCAAAAAAGGAGAGGGATGGTGTTGATGGGAAGTGCGCGCGCCTGGTTGCACGTTGCGGGTGGCGGAGTCTTGAAGGCTGGCATGCTCGACAGCTCGTGGTAGCCTTATGAGTGCGCGACTTCGCGGAACGAGGCGGACACGGCGTAAGAATCAAATCTCTCCGGACAAGATTCTCATTGCCATGGTTATATCAGGTGACGGACGCCCTTTACACGAAAAGGAACCTTTTTTGTTTCAATGTTTTTTTTTTTTTAAATTTCAAATAGTTTTGTCGGTTACTAAAACTAAAATAAGAAAATTCCAATGTCGAAACATTTTTTCGCGTTTAAGACAGCGGAAATGAAGTCACAAAATGGGCGACCTTGCACCACTGGCTTCAAGTGCGCATGCGCTTCCAAGTGGCTTCCAGAAGGGATGCCAAAAAGAGATTCCTTTCTCCATCTTAGAGATGATACAAAATTGGGGATGGGTAAAATAATATCCGGCAAGAAGGAATTTGGGTGTGCAAAAAAAATGAGTGAAAGACAAGAAAAAATTAGTTTAAAAAAATCAATTTAAAAGACGACGAAAAAAAGAAAATGGAAAGTTATTACTCCCCGAGTCTATTTTAAGGCAATGAAACTTAAAAATAGTCAGTGACCATTGGATTAACACAGCTGGCATCGCATCTTTACAGCAGAACGACTTAAGCCTTAATTCATCATAATGTTGCTTACACACTTAATGACGGATTGACAGGACACTCAGAATAAAAATTAAAAAGAAATACAAGTATACGACTGACCTAATTATTCTCATTCTATTCACTCCTACTAAAAGATATATATATATATAAATGTGATAAATTTATCATTAAACGAGCTGAAATACATAAAATTAGTTGTACACACTTAGTTAATCAGCATTGCACAAAATGAAACACTTTTCCAAAACAACACTTTAGTAGTTTCTTATAAATTTTTAATTTTTAATTTTAATTTTTTTTCTTTCATCTTCTCTCATCCTTACGTAACATCTGTTCAACAGGTGAATCGAACTTTTCACCAAGCAGGTGACATTAATGATAATTCTTATGAAAAGGGAAGTTAGATAAGAACACCCTTGTAAATAATTAATTCAATATTTTCTCAATCGCCCCTCTACCTGCTCTTACCCATACCCTACTTGAAAAATATAATTGTATAATTTTTACATCACTACAAGTACTACATGATAACTAAAGCCAACATTGTAACCTTATAACAGCGACAGCAAATAAAGTTATCTTGCCAATTTTCTAATTAAGTCTGACTAAACGCAGGCCGTGTGTATACACGAGGGTGGACATCACCACGACAGATGTGGGGCACTCCAACATCGTATCGAGCACCGGAAAAGGGGAAGATGAGTGTCGTTCACCATCTTGACCCTCTATTTCAACCTCCCAACTAAAACACAGCTCCCGGCGACGGCAAAGGGCCTTAGAAAATCGCACGTGGCAACCACTAGGAAGCCACATGGCGCCCATCACTTTTAATTCAACTAATTAACAAAACAAAATTAATAAACAGAAACCAGATTGCGAGCAAGGATCAAAATGGATTAATAACACCTCAAGCTGACGCGTGTCAGTCGCGTGGCTGCCATTCGCCCACGTCGAACGCGGAACCTGCCCAAATTAGTGCATTGTTATTTAAGTATTACACTTGCCACGTGCGCTGAATCAACTGGAAACGGAAAAAAAAGTGGGAAAAATAGACTCTTTTTAATTTATTCTGTTTTAGACGAGTGTTTTTCAGTTAGGTAAGGGAGGCACGAGGTGAAGGACCTTTGTGCTTGTTAGTTGTCATGACAACATATTGTTGCGTATAGGTTAAAAGGAAGTACAAGGCCAGATGGTGTCAGTATTTAATCCGGAAGACGCTTTTGCTTTCCTGCATAAATTAAGCAGTCATTAGATGATTTAATTATAAGTTGTGATTTTTAAGATGATCACCTTGAAAATTTGAATGTTTTATTGAAATTTAAAGTATTCAATTTAATTTATTATAAATATAAATATATATTTCCACAATTTTCTTAAAGTGATATAAACTTAATTTGGTAAATACTGTGTGAAATATTTTTATTGCCAATTGTACACCAATTTTAATTTTGATATAAAAGTAGTGTCTGCAAAGGTAATTACCAGCTTCCTTCTCTTCCCGCTTCACACTTGACTGATTTAAACGTATTTTGACCAGCCCAGGTGGCACGCGCTACAAATTATCAGCAAAAAAAAAATCAACCACTAAACCATCAGGTGACACAAAACAATTATTTCTTTCCTCCCTCTCAAGTCGAAACTGACAAAGGTGCGAATTAAGCTGTGTTTTGAGGATCATCAATTTCTTCGCCAATTTCTTCACACTGCAAACACATTTAAATTCATTGCCCCACCTATCAGGTATGAATAAAAGGAGAAGAGAACATTGAGGCAGAATAGAAGGGGTGATGAGTTCCAGGTGCAAGAAGTGTTTTCGAGTGGAACACATTGGCAAATTTCTACCCGTGTCGTAATAACACATGTTTAGAATATTTTCCGTCATCAAAATGGTTTAATACATTACCCGCTGTTTAAATTCTATAATTCTCTGAATATTATGAAATTCATCACTATAATCCGTTTCAACAATTCATCACTTAACCAATAACCGTACAACATTAATTTATCAATACCATCAATCAAAATTACTCTTAAATTGACAGGTACTGAATGAACGATGCATATAAAAAACTTCATCTAAAAATTACTGACCTTTTTATTACGTCTACAAAATATAATCAACATTTCTCTTTTTTTTATAATATTAAATATTACATAAGAACAGCAGACCGCATATTTAAACAAGTAACTATCAACAACAAAAAAAATAACAAAAAACAAAAAAAAACTGGAATTTGCATGCGTCATGTTTTGGCATTCATTCGTTCCAGTGCATGAATTCGCAAGCAGGTGTGGCATCATGACGATACAGAATATTGTTTGTACCAGCTTAGTAAGAGCCGAGTTGCCTATTTATTGACATATAACTAAATAAATAGTACACACAAATGGATTTTAGTCGGTTATCGGACTCTCTTCAAACTAAAAATTCAGCATCGTTTTACATGTCATGTAAAACCGCTGTGTATTGGTGAATATCATTTGTTCGACTGATCAGAAAGAGAGAGTGGTCATAACAATGTGATCCAGCTGTTTTTCTCCGTATGGTCACTCTTTTTTAGACCTAACTGTCGTTTCCTGTGTCCAGTGAGAAGAGGAAAAGAACAGGAGGTCTCTCATAAACAGATAAATAGGGCAAAAAGAGAAAAGAGCAATTTGAAACCGAACGTGTGCATCTTTGTAAACTCCTCCACAAAAGATTTGTGTAATTGACAACTGAAAAGATTCCATCAGTCCAAGTTGGAGCATCTGCAACAAAACATCTGGGTATTATAAAATATACTAGAAATTACGTTTTTTGGTAATAGATTTTTGTAAAAAAAAGAGTTGGGGTGTTGGTACTTGGTATCAGGTGCAAAAATTGTGTTTTATCAATTTGAGGTCAGTTTAAGACAGGTGCCAAACAAAAATTATTGAGTCAACAGTGACAAGGACGAAAGGTGTATTTCACTATGACCCAATTCAGACGACAAGCAAAGGACGATATGAGGAAAAGGGAAATGAATTTTTTCTATTTTTTGCTGACATTTATTACCCTCTTTTAACACCTTTAAAGTCAAGAGAGTGAATGAAATACCCTCACTTCAAAATCGATGGACGGATTAAAAAAAGTTGAAAAAGAAGCTAGCAACGCTTCACTTATTTCCCGCGCGTTCACCCACGCCATCTGCTTGGATGAGGAAAAGGAAAGAGGGGGAATAAAGATGAAAACACTTTCCACACAAAATTAGGTCGTAAATGGTCTTTTGACCCAAATATCAAATTATGCAAAGCATAAAAATGATGTAAAATTGGAAATTGTCATGCGAGTATGGGAAAAAAGAATTCAATTGTGTAGATTTTACTAACCCCTTCAGCCCTTCAGTAATCACTACGGTGTGAATTTCACATACGGTTGCCAATATGGGGCTGTTGCTTTGTCCAAGGACAAAACCCCCATGACCTTACACTTGTATCTTAATTATCAACATGTCTATCAAGTTTTGACCTCATCAATAGCTCTTTGACTAATATTGGTGTCCGGTGACTAATTTATGACTTTTCAAACTGGGATAAACCGGGGAAACAAACTAGGGTAATGACTGCATACAAGATTCAACCAGTCTAAAATGGTCTAAAGATTAAAGATTGATTAATTTTAGTGGTTTTCTGGCAATTTTAATTCTTAGCTTTAGTGATATTAGCCTTTGAAATTTGCGTTTGAGACACTTTTAATTTAGTGGTGTTTATCCTAATTTCCATTTTTAATTTCTATGATTTTGAAATCAATTTCCATTTTTAATTTTTATGATTTTGAAATCAATTTCCATTTATAATTTCTATGATTTTGAAATCAATTTCCATTTTTAATTTTTATGATTCTGAAATCAATTTCCATTTTTAATTTCTATGATTTTGAAATCAATTTCCCATTTTTAAGTTTTATGATTTTGAAATCAATTTCCATTTTTAATTTCAATGTTTCTGAAATCAATTTCCATTTTTAATTTCAATGATTCTGAAATCAATTTCCATTTTTAATTTCAATGATTCTGAAATCAATTTCCATTTTTAATTTCAATGATTCTGAAATCAATTTCCATTTTTAATTTCAATGATTCTGAAATCAATTTCCATTTTTAATTTCAATGATTCTGAAATCAATTTCCATTTTTAATTTCAGTGGTTTTGAATTTTCATTTCCATTTTTAATTTCAGTAGTTTTAGTTTTAAACTAATTTCCACGTTTGAATCCTTTCTATATTTTTATATTTCTTAATGCCAATAATTCCAATGGTTTTCATTCCTATTTCCGATCAATTTCCATTTTTAATGTAATGTAGTTTAATTGATTTTCAATCTTATTTCCATTTCTTATTTCAATGGATTTATGACCAATTGTTTGTTATCTTTGTTCATTTTCAATTCCATCAACCATTTTTTTCTTCATCAATTTAACTTTCCTATTCAAAGCAACATCTGTTTGAAATAAATAAATCATCAATTAAAAAAGTTGTTCATTCCTGTCAAATTCATTTATTGAATCTAAGTGTTCAATAAGTAATGCAGATGCTCATTTCTGGCTCCTTTCGTCCCATCTCCATGACAGCAATCACCATCTGGTGCATTTTAGGTTGCTAAGAAACTTCATTGTGGCATATTTCCTAATACACGTACAGAGAGAAGGAGAAGGAGAAGGAGAAGGAGCAATCACAGGTGAGGGCTTCGGTCCCTCTGCTCGGTTTTCTTGGGCAGCTGCCTCAGTGACTCGGGCCATCTGCTCTGAAACTCGTGCACGAACAGCCGGCCAACACACCTTTCCTGCGCGTTTTGTCCACGTGTTATAAGAAAGAACCATGCATTTCGGTGTGCAGCAGATGGCTGAATGAATTCATCTCGTATACCTAGTAGCACACCTTCCTCTTTTCTTCTCTCTTCCTCGACCTATATTGCTAAATGCAACGTAACGTAAGGCGGGAAAATTAAACTAAACCATAATGTTATTACTCCATTATCATCATCGTACCCTACATTTTTCTTTAATATTTCCGCTAAATGAAAAATAAATAACAACACGTGTTTATTGTCCTCGTATAAGATGGCACATTAACCAGCAATATGACCAGAATGAGGATCAGGTTGAAAACAATATAGAAAATAAATATATTCATATTATCGAAATTGGGTGAAGGTGAAAACAGATTAAATTTGATTTGGAATTAAGGAAATGTAGAATAAAATATATTGAGACACATTTTTAATAACTTAAATAAGAAATAGTTGAGGTTATACATGACACTGTCATAACAAACCGTTTTGAAATTATTATAAATGGGGAAATTACACGCCCAAGTAGAGACTTTACTCCCACAATTATAAACGTTTCAGGAAATTTTCCAAAAACTAATACTTCCTCACCATTTAAAACAATTTTTATGCAAGGACATCAATAATTAACCATGACATGAAAAGCAGAGTTACCGTATATTTGTTTTGGCGACAATCAATAGATATGTTAACACGAACCGCAAAACAAAAAGTTGAAAAAAATATAAAAAGTTTAACAACGTCACGCAATGCTCAACGCTAATTTTTGTTGATATTTTTCTATATCAATTTATATCAATTCCGATATATAATTTTCAATTTTAACATGTTTTTCTAATCTTTAAACCGATCCTTTATCTCGTGTCTTCTTGTAAACAAGACTCGGAATAAAAATAAGAGATATCAGAGGAAAGAACTTAAGACACCTGGGTGTATAGCAACATCTGGGCTTCTCCACCAATCTCTCTCTCTACTCCCGAGATTGGGCCCCATCAAGGACCCACCAGCTGCTTCCGCTGCCATCGGGCGGAAGAAAGAAGCCTTTGCTAGTTGCTACAGATAAGTTGATTCAAACATCATTTTACACCTGCCTTAATAAAGCTGGAGAATAAAAACTAATATTATTAAAATTGATCGGTCTAAATAAATTACATTAATCGTAATAAATTCTCTTCGGATAAAAAAATGATTTAAGCATCAACAAACGTATAATTGTAAAGTAAAATTAAAGTGGGATTTTAAAAATGTAAATAAAAAATTTCAGGTGTTTATACAATTTTCATCTGCTTTGCACCTGCTAAATGTAAGCCATCGACAACGCAGCAGAAGGCGCGTGCCGCAAATTCACCTGGTTACAATCTGCTGTGTGTTGGCACGCGCATCTACACCTTCAAGGAAGATGTCCTTAACCCTTTAAAGTAAAAACTAGACATTAAAATCAAATTTCAAAACCTAAGGCAGTAAAAAAGAACGTTCAAATAAAAAAAAAGAAACCTGCAAAAATTCCACGGTAACTAGTTCACCTGTTGCTGTGCGATTGACAAAACAAAAACAAGAAAATAAGACCTGGAAATCTTGTTGAGCATGGTGCAAAAAAAGAGGGCCATATTGGTCACACAAACACAATGGCTTTTAATTATAATAAAAAAAAATTAAATCTAAACAATTCCTAAATAATTGCACTATTTTAATTTCTTTTTTTATTTTTAATCCTCTCAGCATTTATAAAAAAAAAAAAAATTAAGGGACTTGAACAGCTGTCATATATCGATAAGTTTGTGTCCTATGATTAACAAAGACAAGTTTCAAACTCACGCGTTTTCAGTTCCTCTTCCGGTAAAGAAACCCATTCAATTCATATCCCTTAATTACTTTAAGCAGGAAACTTAAAGTGAATCACTTTAATGATTTTTTTGATTAATCAATATAAGAAGAGCAGAGGATGAAATCATGCTACAATATTTTAAAATTCAATTTATCTGCTATATAAAATGGCGGTTTGCAACATTGGAAATGCACAAGGAAATACAGGTGATAGCTGAGGAAATTTTTAAAACATATTTTTTTAAAACACCCTATATTACTTCCTCATTCATAATCTCACCTGTCTTTATAAAAATATGTAGCTATAACTACCAACGGGGGATAAGTGAGGAAGGTGTTTAAGGGTAAAAGAGCGGCAGCTGACCTACAGGTGTCTTGCCGGATATATCGACTCATTCAAATCTCTACGATTTAATGAAATTAATTAGGTCAAGGACTACTAACGAACTATATACACACACACCACTCCCCTGTAATATAGAAAAAAATGAGAGTATTAAATTAACAAAATGTACTTACGCTGAAATACAATAGCAAAACGAGGTACTGCTATGCGAGCGTGTCTGAATCTACGGAAGTCCGGTTTGCCCCTTAGGTTAAATGAGAAAATGAAGCGAAACCACACCGGGTACACGTTATGCGAATTATTTTACCCACATTAACCCATTAATTAACCTTTCCTTACCGACATATGGCACCGCAAAAAAAAAAAAAAAAAAAAATTA
>JH431265.1:796593-807237 GCA_000239455.1 Strigamia maritima
GAAAAAATATTTTAAAATTTTTTTTATTTTAAAAATTTTATAAAAAATATGATGTATTAATTTATTTTAAAATATTTTTTTTATATAACTTTATTTAATAGATAAATCCAACCTTACAGGTGAAAAGGGCCTCACCTCACCCTTTGGTTATCAAACTAAAATTTTGAGGTGAGGCCTATTCAACCCTTTGATACCTTGCGATAAGTTGACCAAGTGCAAAACAGGTTGCTTCTTTTCTTTACCACCTGGCTCCTGCAAACTCCCAAACAAGAGTCTAGACGACTACCACCCGACCAAAACTGCTCAACATCCGTTCCCCCACCAAAAGACATGTGGGCTAAGAGACTTTTAAAAATAAAATGTCTCCCCTGCACCTCTACTATCCCCTCTGTACTCTGAATAGGGGTTGATGCGGGGGTGAGGGAATCGAATGCACCAGCTATTAAAACCTGTTCTCATTACCCATGAGTGAATATACCACAGGCTCGGCTATTTCCGGCCGAAACAAGGTGTGTTTTTAAAGGTCTTCAAACAAAGTTTTCTTGTGTCAATCGCTTCATTCACATATCCCCACCCTGATATTTCGAATAAGAACAGAGAAGACCTCGGATTTCCTTACCGGAAGTGTTGAAAAACCCCCACCCTATCACCTCGCCGGAAATGAATGCACATGATTCGCATCCATCTCTCCTTATGGTGTCTGTTGGCAAGGTGGTGTATAATTTAAAAGGCAAGAAAAAGCTTCGTATACAGATGCAAGTTAAAGTGGTAGCATGTAAAAAACAGAATGATTTTTATCACTCATTTTTTAATATTTATTAAAAATTAAGAAACTTTTGTGCTTATTTTTTTAATATATATATTTTTTATTTTTTTTTTTTTGTAATTTTCTTTTTATTTTTTTTTTTTTTTTTTTTCGGTTTAAGCGATTTGTAAGTCGCGCGTGCCCTGCAATCAGGGCACCCGCATATTTTACTTTTTGCGCAGTCGCATAGTAGTTTTATCTTTTTTTTGTGGGGTTTCCCTTTCTTTTCCTCAAGCCAGGCGCGTGCCTCAGCTCAATTAGTACGTGATGCGCGGGTGGCTATGAGATAATCAAACAGTTGCGTTGTCGTTGGCGCTCAAACGAGTTGGCACACAAAGAAGTTTGTCGACGATTAAGGCGTAAGTTTGGTATTTTTTTCCTTGTTTATATTTAAACATTTTCACTGGTAGAATTGGGTGTATGATAACATGAAAATTTTCAAAACTTTAAGGTTTTTTTCCTAGTCTAATGCAGCTGGTGTGGGCCAGATGTAGCGCATTGAGTTAGGGGTTTGTCAAAATGCAGTGAGCGAAAGTCAAATACGATGTACCCATGAGAGAAGGAACGGAAAATACAAACATCCGGAGGGATACGAATGTGTATAAATGGCATATATTTTGGACATTTTTAAAAATTTGACTAATTTTATACAGGATTTCCGCGCAAAAGTTCAGTACCTAATTTTAAAAAAAAAAAAAAAGGTTAGTTAAAGTACCATCGTCTTACACAATTTCCTGTAATACTGCTTTGATATTTATAAGTATAACATCAATTTAATAACTTATTTATTTACAATTCACCATTAATTACTTCTCCGAGTCAATAATTTCAATTTCCAATGAATAATCCTGGCACGCTTCCAGCTGGAGACAGTTGGCCACGCGCCATCACATGATCACATTACGACCCATACACAAACCTGACCAGGGGATCGCATCTCTCCACTGGATGGACAGGTGAAAAAGGGGCCAGATGGGGATGTACACAAGAGGGTTCCTCCACCAATCACAAATATTTCTTTTAATTCTAATTTTTTTAGTATTTTTCTAAGATGTTATTAGTCTCAGCTTAAATAAATAAGCAAATAAATAAAATAAGAACTAAATCCCTTAAATAATTTTCCATTGAAGACTAACTCATTACAATTCAACTGTTTAAGCTTTTTTTTTACACAATTGTGAGTCCGAAGCCACCTGGTGTTAAAAAGCGTTTGCAATAGCGAATTTGATTAGGCAGTAGTAACACGTGTTGCTACCCCTGCTACCGAATTCCACCACACACGAGCATCTGCTCCTACTTTGCTATATCCCATCCCCTCCAACACGTGTGCTTAAGCGCGTGCATGGTGCTCACCAGACGTTGTACACGCGTTCGCCATCTGCTCATTGGTCTTTAGTGTATTCAAAATTCATGTGCACTAACTCCAACCAGAAACTTCAACCTTACTTCTCTATTACTATACACATACCGTACACATTAGTTTTTTTTTTTTAAAAAATATCTAAAATTATAAAACCCAAAAAAAATGTACGGCACGCGTTTCTTGTCACTTAAGAAAAAATCCAGGTGAAAAATCTTGACATCCTCACTAGCGCCACGGTTGGTCGATTAAAGCGGCCAAGGATCCACCCTCTCTCTATCCATAAGAAGAGCATCATCCATCCGTGCAAGAAGTTTTTCGTTTGTTTTTCTCTTCCTCCCTTGTTCTGCGCGTCCAGGTGGGACCGCGCCTTACTAGCGCCACAGAAGGTGCCACGTGCTGCAGCTGTCGAGGTACTAGTGCGTACTGCCACCCCTTATCCCATACCCCCCTCTATTACTACGCTACCACCTCACCACCCTCTCAGCGGAGTTAGTACTGATTTCGGCCCATGAATCAATTAAGACCATCGGGTCGAAAATTAGAGCCACGTGGCGGCCACGCGTCCACGCGTCCACGTTCTAAACGGGCGTTGTTCCCGCCCTCAAGCTAAATCTCGGCAATGCACAAGACACGAGACCCAGACTGTGTCCTTCAACGGCATCCGCCAATGCAAATCTCATTGATATAGAGGACATGGCAAAATATCGCAATGTGCATGTGTAATGATTGCAAATTTAACAAACTTTGGTTTGCAGTTGGACAGCAGTTGGACAGCAGCACGCGTGCGTCTTACAAAAGGGGCAGGTGGAGATAGATGGCAGCTGGCGCGTGCGGCTGCTGGTGATGGTGAAACCTTGTGCTAAAGCAACAAATGTCTTTTTACTACTTCCCCAACCTCTTTTTCTCTCTACACATCACATTTTAACTTGAATAAACACGAAACCAACAAATATTTCCTTCAATCAAACGCATTAAAAGTACAAAATATATATTTTTAATAAAATTTTAATTTTTTAATTTTTATAATTTATTGAAAAATATGATTCACACTTTAAATAAGTGTATTAATGGTCGAAAATATGAAATTTATTAAAGAGTATTAGTGTTGTAGCATAACTACAATACAAGAGTCAAGAAATCTTATTCTGTGCTGTGGTTTTTCTCCCGCGTGCGCAGATGCTTCGCACATGCGCCTCGCGCACACCACGTGCATCCCATTGAGCTATGAATGGAGCCAAGCCTCCCTTCCCCCCATCTCAATAGACGCTATTCTCCCCTAGACCCGGTCTCGCTAATTTATGCGAGCAGCTGGGGCTATATAAGCGCCACACCACACGCTCTAGCCTCATTGCCACTCGAGTACTCCGAGGCCCCATCACGTGGATACGCGCTCTTGGCCTCTCAACAAACCACGGCATACTCATTCACATTTTCCCAAATGCAACTTGGATACCTTATTACTTACGGCATCATCTACTCAACGACCGTACTTTCATCTAAAACAGCCCGTCAACGAGTTTAAAAGGTACGAGAATTTGTCAATCGGTGGCGCGGCAGGCTTGGCGTTGGTCGCTCTGCGCCCGAGTCGGTTCATCGAGATAGCGTGCCGTTAAACTTTATCCCAGTCCTGACCTAACTTTGTCTAAAATTCCTTCAAACTTAGTCCAATGGTTTGCAACTAGTGTAAATTATGTTTAATTTTAAGATTTTTAGTGTATATTTAATGTAAAGTGTTCGTAAACCGATTTTAATGTCCCCCGTTGGTTGTTTCTTCCTCACAGAGTCGAACTGCCAATCAAAAGCGGCAGAAGGCGGAGCTTGTATCTTGGCTCTTAGTCCGAAAGCGAGGCTCATTGTGGATCAGAGGAGGTGGTGGAGCCAAATCGTACACTCGTCGGCAGGACAAGAGCTCGCAGAGCCAAGCGCTTAGTCAGTCGAGAAGCGGCGCGCACGGGCGAAGGGTGCGATGCGGTGGCGCTCTGTGTCACGGCTCGCCTCGGCGACCGCCCTCCAGATCTTCATCCTGGTCAACATCCTCGTCATCTCGCAGCATCAGGTACAGAAAACGTGCAACATTTTTTTCGCACACGACACATTTCAATTATAACGATTTTATTTTTAACTCATTTTTTCTTATTTTTATACTTCCCTTTAGGTTGCGAGCTCAGGGGTGTTTGAATTACGTCTGATGGAGTTTCTGAACGATGCGGGTCGAGATGCCGATGGCAAATGCTGTTCTCAAGGCCCTAGCAATGGATACGCAGTGAGCAGGGCTTCTTCTACTTCTTCATCATCTTCATTGTCGCCAGAGTGTGGTGGCGTGTGTAAAACATACTTTCGCGTGTGCCTCAAGCATTATCAAGCTGCCATTGACTTCAGTTCTCCGTGTACTTTTGGGGATACTGTCACACCAGTGCTTGGAAATAACACCGTACATATATCGGATACGTCTGAAATACAAGGATTTACCAACCCAATTCGATTCCCCTTCGAGTTCTCTTGGCCGGTGAGTTTTATCACTAAAATCCCCACTCACATCATGTTTGTGAAGGATCTACTTTGCATGCTTTTCGTTGTTTTTTTTGTATTTTGTATTCTTCACTTAAATTTAAATTTAAATTTAAATTTAAACAAAAAAAATAATAATCTTTTTTAAAAAAAAGTTTGTTTGTGTTTTGTGAACGGACGCCGGCCGCGACTCTCACGGCCGTTCGTTTCGTCTTATGTTCCTACTTGACCGAGACGTTCTTGTTTTTGCCGCAGGGAACCTTTTCGCTCATTGTGGAAGCATGGCACGAATCTGACTCAACACCGGTTGGAGGTAAGAAAATTACTGTTTATTTATTTATTTATTTTTATCTCCGATTTCTGCCCATTTCCTGTTTTGCGTCTTTTTTGTCTCCGCAATATTAAGCAACGATAGCGTACACTCGGCTATAGCGTCGCTAGGAAGGGTTGCTATGGAGACGGCGTCTCGACGAATGGGGGAGAGCCAAGCGGGAAAGCTGCTAGAGCTATTGTTTTTCGGTGCCACCATCTGTCGATAGGACGCTGTGTATGCGTCGCTGGAGCCAGATGGAGCCCACCAAGAGCTATATGCGATGTTGATCCGCGGCTCAGTACGTTCGAGCCTTCAACAGCAACCTTGAACGCGTAAACTATTGAAAATTAGGATTAAATATAAGAAAAAGAAAATTGTCTTGTTTGTTTTGATTTTGACCGCGTAGACTTAGAAGACGAGGGGAAGTGGACCTTTAAACTATCCCCCTTTTCAGAAATAGAGCAAAAAGGGGGAATGTAAGACGAAGGAGAAAACTCCCTTGTGTCTTTTGTGACTTGCAAGGAGTTGGCGGTCCGGTTCCCACACTTTTGACGAGGCCTCTTAGGGTTCACTGAGCCGTGACTCGGTGTGGTGTGATGCAGCGCCAATGCCAATTGCCGAACAGACAACTCCGGTGCTTTGCTAAACGCTCCCCAGGCTTAAAAACCGAGTTATTTGCAGAGAGTGAGAGAGGGCTTCTGTTTTAGCTCAAGATTTAAAACAAAAAAAAAAAAAAAAATAACTTTTACCCTCTCTGAAAGCTATAAAACTTGTACTTTCTAACTTTGACTTTTCTTGACGTCTTAATTCGTTGTATGATGGTTCAAAGTGAAGAAAGGAAAATTAAAGGTTGTTTGTTTTAATTTTTAGGTAGCAACGTGTTGTTAACACGTCTCGCAAACCAAAGTTGGTTGACAGTTGGTGATGAATGGACCCAGTACGAACACCAGACGGGGCCCTCGCAACTCCAACTTGAATACCGTGTGCGATGTGAGGAGCATTACTACGGTGAAGGATGTACCAAGTTGTGTCGTCCACGTAACGATACGTTCGGACACTATGAGTGCTCGTTGCAGGGTGAACAGATGTGTTTACCTGGCTGGAAAGGAAAATATTGTGAAGAGGGTAAGTTGTCTTTTATTTATTTCGGGGAAAAAAATTATTTCTTAATGTTCATCCACCCCCGCCGACATCTTCAAGGTCGGCGAGTAAAGATGATAGAACGGGGAGGAGTTGGGAGTTGATTTTTCTTTTTACTGCTGCACGTGGCTAACCAAGCGCAACTGCAACTGCCCATGAAACAATGCTTGGCTTCACTCGGGAAAAATTTTTTTTTTTTTTTGTAAAAGAAATGAAAATAAGTAAAAGGGAAGGGAAGGGAGTGGAGTGAAACACTTCGCCACTATACATTTGAGCTCATTGGCCTTATGGGCGACCTCGCACGGGAAAATTATGCAACTTTAAAAAAAAAAGGAAAAAATATTACAGTTTAAGTGAAAATTCTTGTAATTGAGAGAAAGGAATGACTCTTAAGGCACCAGGTGAAACGAATGGTCATCCTTGCACCCCTTAGAACAATGGGACATATTGGGAAATCTATGATGGCGTCTCGCCAGTAAAGCCAAAAAGCTTTTGTCATTCCCACTGTGCTTCGACAGCTGGAGCGGCAAACATTGGCACAAAAGCCGCAGCTGTCTCATTGCGGCCAGCCAACACCACCCCTTTTACACCCTCCCACGCTTACCATTCAGGCACCTGACCGATACCAACCATTCCGACAAATACCAAAATTCTCAGTTAGGGTAATTACATTTAAAAAAAAAAAAAAAAAATATTGTGACACTAATTTAGCATTAAAAGAAAATGATATGTGACAATAAGGCGATCCTTGACCAAAACTTACGTCCCTGACAAGCGTGGGAACAACCTGCGTCCCAAAGCCAGTTTTCTCATTCGAGTTATAGTGTGTAGTGCAATGCACATGTCGATAGTAATCAACAAGTTTTTTTTCTTTTTTCTAACCGACCTGATTTTTTTCTCCCTACAGCTGTCTGCGCCCCTGGATGTCACAAGGAATATGGTTCCTGCGAGAAACCAAACGAGTGCAAGTGAGTACCACAACATTTACACCTTTTTCTCGCTCTCTGACCTTAAAAAATTGTCAATTTTGAACGAGGATAAATATAAACTCAATTCTTGAATGTGTTGTCAACTCCCATCGCACAAGGCAGGGTTGAAATTCAATCTGGTGTTGAACCGGAAGAAGGGAGGTTCGTCAACGACCCACCGGATACAACATTTCCACGGCTGCTGCCTCGCCATATATGAGGGGTTTAAAAATTTTCTTCTCCTAGTTTCATCGCCCCTCGCTTCTTATTACCATCTCATATGGTCATTGAGAAAACCCTGCCTTGAGGGGACCACTGCCCTTGTGTTCCTGGTGGGAAAGTTGCTCACATCGAGACATTTATTTTTTTATTATTATCATTAAATAAAAAAAATGGAAAATTCTAATATAAGTTTAATTACTTTTTTTTTTCACTTGTTTTCTTCATCAATCATCATAATCCTTTTATACTCATCTATTTTTTTTATTATTATTTATTTTTCTTAGATGTTTGATTGGTTGGAAAGGTCCAAACTGCGATCAATGTATCCAATACCCTGGTTGTATTCACGGAACCTGTGGGAAACCGTGGGAGTGCATCTGCAAAGAAGGCTGGGGCGGTCTTTTTTGTAATCAAGGTAAGCTGAACTTCAATATTCATGTGAATGGGTTACGGGTTGGGCTTGGGTGCAATACAAGATCAATATCAGCTTGGGAAATATTTGCCATTCATCGTCCTTGGTCGTTGCATAACTAATTTGAGAATTTTTCTTTTAATTCGCAGATCTCAATTATTGCACAAATCATAAACCATGTAAAAATGGTGGAACTTGTACAAATACGGGTCAGGGAAGTTACACGTGCACCTGTCGTGATGGATTTAATGGAAACGACTGCGAGAAGGAAAGAGACGATTGTACTCGTACACCTTGTGAAAATGGTGGCACCTGCAATAAGGTAAACATTCTAGTTCGTTTATAATTATTTTTTTTCTTTAAATTTTTTTTTTGGTTAAATGAGTTTTACTTATTGAATTTTTCTTTTGAATTATCTAGTTCACTTTCAACAATGCATCTTGCGTTTGCACACCTGGATTTCATGGACGCCAGTGTGAATTTGCAGCTAACACCTGCCAAGATGAACCATGTAAAAATGGTGGTACCTGCCTTCAAATATCAGGCAGTTACCATTGCATCTGCCCTTCAGCATTCGATGGCAACAACTGTGAGAGACAGAAGGACGAGTGCGGATCAAATCCATGCCAAAATGGTAAATTTCATTCATTATTTTTTTACTTTATTTTAATTTAAAAAAAAAACAAAAAAAAAAACTTAAATTCTTAGAAAAGAAATTAAATGTGAATGATTTTTCTTCTAGGTGGAAGTTGCGTGGATAAATTAAATGGGTTCATGTGTGTGTGTCCAACGGGATTCACGGGTCGAAACTGCGAGAATGACATCAACGACTGTGGTGTGAATCCTTGCCTAAATGGCGGCACATGCGTCGATCTGGTGAATAACTTTAAGTGCCTTTGTGTGCCGGGTTTCGTTGGCTCAATGTGCGAGGTGAATGTGGACGACTGCCTTACGAAGCCCTGTGCCAATGGAGGCACATGCACAGATCTAGTCAACGATTTCCAGTGCTCGTGTCGACCTGGATTTACCGGCAAAGATTGTTCCATCTTTTCGACCGAATGCACGTCGCAAATGTGCCTGAACGGAGGCAGTTGCGAAGATTTGGTGAATGCCTTCCAGTGTGTGTGTCCACCGGGATTTTCTGGTGAAAGATGTGAGTTTACAGCAACAGTACGCGACGCGGTGCTGCCCGCTGCTCTTCCTCCGCCACAGCGGCTGCCGACGGCCGACAGCGAACCGCATCAGCACCGTAGTGACAATGTGGGTGTATCTCGTCACGTGTCTGAACCTAACACTGACGGGGATAGTGGTCTATCGACGGGCCAAGTGGCTCTGATTGCGACGTTATCAGCAGCCATGCCTTTACTGGCCCTGTGTTCCATCGTGGTGATTTTGTGCCTACGGAGTCGGCGACAAAAACAGATGAGGCGCCATGATGAGGAGGCGCGCAAACAGAACGAACAGAATGCTGTCAACAGCATGAACAATAGCAAATGTGACAATCAGATGATCGTCAACACTTTGGATAGATCCAAAAACCACAATCTCAAACTAACCAACGAGGACTTTGAAGTGGTTAGCTCCAGTAAAGACCTGAGCGTGCACAGGACTAATAAGTGTAAACAGCTCAACACAGACTTGGTGCCAAATGTGGCGCCCGTTGCCAATAATGCAGTAGGCAAGCAAGAAACCTCTGCATCAATTGACACTAGAGACTTTGATCATTCGAAGTTGTCGGTCGAGCAGAGGAATTCGCTCTGTATAGACACCACATCCTGCAACAGGAGGTAAATATCAATCATTTATCATTCATCATAACTTCATAAATGATCGCTCTAGTGCATTTCACATTAATAAATAATAAATACTTGTATGTAAATATCTCTTTTTTAATATTGTCCAAACCACCTTCATTATATTACTTAGTTTCCTGCACCTCCCTACAAGTATGAGTGCCCTTAGTATGATGAGGAAATGCCCTTAACCTTTACACTATTTCCATTTCTTTGGGAGCAGGGCTTTTCATACCACTAAGAAAGTTGTAAGGGATTAAAAGAACCCACAAGAAGTTAAAAGAAGGGGAGGGAAAGTGAAAAAAACGACCAAGGTAGATCCGGTCAATGGTTCGGGCATCACGGGAGGCGGCATCAAATTCCATGTAACCCAAGTGCAGCTCATTAGTTTGGTGTAATTTCGATTTGCATTCTCAGAGATTTAAAAAAAATGACCATTAACAACGGGTAACAATGCGCTAGAGTGATTTTAATTTTATATTCTTTGAATTCCAAACCACATGTTGAGGAAATGAATATTAATTTATGTTTTTTTTTTTTTTGTTTTTTATAGTGACTCCTCCACGTTGCCACAATGTTCAACGGAGCCATGTCCTCCTAGTTCTGTATATGTGATACCTGATCATTACCAACAGCGGTATTCTCATCCTATGTTGGCCACTGAGGTGTGAGTTTTTTCACTTGCCTCAACCCCAACATTTAAGTTTTAATTCGAGTCAACTTCCCAAAGATGGATTATCATAGACAAGATTTTATTCTTTTTTTTTATTGTTGTTGTTTTGAATTTTTTTAAAAAAAATATCATCAAAGAGACTTTAAACAAATTCTTACAGCAGGGATTGGAAGATGTGCTTCAGATTATTTATTTAATTTCTTCACCCTTTTATTATTATTACTTTTTTTTTAATCATCAATATTTTTTAATTGTCAATTAATTTTGGCAAAGCACAAATTAGATTTGCACTATTTAATTATTAAACAAAAGTTAATTAGAAAATATTGATTTTTTAAAACTTATTAATTTTAATTTAAAATATGTAATTTTTATAAGTGCCTTTTTTAAAGAACTAATTTAATTTTTAAATTATCATCAAGAAAATTTTTTTTGAATGAAACATTC
>JH431265.1:807257-913967 GCA_000239455.1 Strigamia maritima
AAAAAAAATTCTATTAATTTTTTTTTTTTAAATTTTTGTGACCATTAAGTCATTTTCAATCCAAAGTCAGGACAAAAAAAAACAATAAGTGGTTATATATTAACTTATTTTGTGTACTCCACGAACTGATTAAAAAAAAGTTATTTTTATTTTTACCCCCAAATGTACATAACATAATAGGCTTAAAGACAGTGCAAAATGTTAATACTATTAACCCATAACCCACTGGATGTGTAAAATGAAGCCAAATGGACTCTCCTGTCTGGGCTTTTTCCCTTTTTTGATTTTTTATTGTACTTAAAAATACCTGATTTACCCCTCTAAAACCCCCTCCTCAGGTTAGAGGTAGGCCATTAGACACTAGGGTATTGCTTCAACCCAAAATAATAATAAAAAATTGTAATAAACTTTTTGCATCCCTAAAAATCAATAAATCTCATAAGTTCGTGGATGTCACATTTGTACATAGTGTATATTTATAGAAAGAAAGGATTTTTTTGTTCTCAATTGTTTAATGTACATAAAGTATAATGCCATTATTATTATTATTATTAATTATTATTATTAATATTTCCACTTGTCACTTAAAAATAATAAACAAGTCGATGAATTTGACTATTTTTTCAAGTAGAAATGATTTTTATTTTTTGAAAAAAAAAAAAATACATAAAAACTTATAATTTTAAATTTCACAACACAAAACACATGCGATGAAATGAAACTAAAAGAAAATAAATAATAACTACTGGACATCAAACATCATTTAACGTCTACATTGCCAAGGATTGCGTGTGGAGCAGTAGCAAATTTAACTTTTAAGTCGAGATTACTCGTCTTGCTTGGCTACGTCAGTAGTAGACGAGAGCTTCCGGTGATTTGAACTTAATGAACCCCTAATTGTCAAAACCAAGCATTAACATCATACATGGGAGGTGTCTACCCCTCCGCAGGGAGACAATTCAAATTTCTTACGACCCCAGGATGCAGAAGAAGAAAAAAACGAAGCAAAACGAGGTTAGGAAGAGAGGAAAAAAAACCAAACAAAACAAAAAACAAACTTACAAAGCGAGAAAAAGTTGGTACAAAAAACGTAGGCTCTCACAATCGTTTTTATACAAACGTGTTCTTGTTCGTCGCCCTCCACCCCAAGGAACAAGCCGAAGGAAAGGAAGGAGGCGGCGCAGCTCATGGAATATCAAAACGTCGTGCTACGTTTCAAAGATAGTATTGAAGCCAAGAAAATACAACGGAAGCTGCTGTCATATGGGACATGTGTGTGAATGGGGAGAGGACATGTTGGTCTATCTTTCAGCTGTCACTATCCCCTTTAGATGTGACACTCCTGGATACACCAACTGACTGTTTTACCTTCTCAAATATTGCTTCTTTTTTTGGAAAATTTAATACTTTAATTAAATTTTAAATTTAAATTTTTAAAATTTTAAAATTATTTGATTTTTATGAATGAGATTTAATATTTACATAACTTATACAATGTGAAAAAAAGTCGTTTTTTTGTTTTTGTTTTTTTTCTTTTGGGTTTTCTATTAAAAATCAGTTTTGATTTTATGAAATCATAAACTTCCTGCCTTCATCTTCATATGGACAGGTGGTGAAGCAGCTCCCGTTTCCACCCCTGGCTGGCGTGTTGGATCCCCGCCAGCAGGCGGAGCGCAAGTTTTCCCACGCGATCAACAAGACTTAAAGGTTCCACGAAAGAAAAGTGCACGGGGGCGGAGGAGGGACAAACAGCTCGAGGAAATGATTATCAGCTGACCATGGAGGATCACGTGGTTCAAATTAAATTATACTTGAAAGTCATTTTCACAATTGAGGAAAAAAGATATTTTAAAAAATCGTTTGCTTGACAGCGCGCTTTTTTCCTTCTTCAAATAAATCAACCGAGACTTGTCTCGATGTAATGTAACAAACAATATATTATACAACGTTTCTTTATGATAGTAACATTGAAAAAAAAAATTATAATTAATTCAAGAGTTGAAACCGCGAATTGACATAACTAACACATAAATCATGGCTCCAGTACAAAAAAAATTTAAACCGTCAAATATAATTTTTAAATTTTAAATTTTTATTTTTTTATGTTTACAAAATTAAAAACAAAAAACATCAAAAAATATCTCAGAATTACTTAGCTGCTTAGAAAGCAGAAAAGCCGCACACAGCAAGGTGCAGGGGCAGCAATGGCAATAGAAATTGCAACGCTAACGGATGTGGTGTGGATGGGGGATGCGGACAGCTGGCCACAAGCCACACTGCCCAACGCTGGTTGAGCACGAACAAAGAGGAAAAAATCACAGGCCGTGTTACGTACAGTGCTGGGGAATGAAATGAGTGCACAAAGCAGCCAATGTTATATCCAAAGACGTACAAAGTATCGTTTCAAGGCCGTTCATCAAAACCGAAATTGATGTGAGGCCGTGATCAAGAACGGAAGCCCATCCAAACGCCCTTCTTTCATGGATGAGGGAAGAAAATTATAACTTTTGCACATTCATCCTCTCATCATCAATGAAAACCATCCCTTCATACGTCAACTTTTTCATTCAAACAAACAAACAAATAAATAAAATAAGAATTTTATCCGAAACGTAAAATATTTTCATTTCAGCAATATATATATATGAAATATTGTTTCGAAAAAAATATATATATATATTTTTCGAAAAAAAATTGAGGAGTTAATTTATTCATGAGCCTCATTTATATTCTAAAATTACAAGCACTACAAATTAAGCCTAATATAATATTGATAAAAAATACACCCCATTGTTGGTACTTCCTCAATGTTAACTGGAAAAATTCTCTTGTGTCAGAGGGCACAACGTACCATCATCTATCTATCCATTGTAAAGTAATGTCATCAGTCGATTTAGACAAAGGCTATTCTTGTCGAATCTTTTGAACCCTTCAACCCTTCACCCTCGCGTAATAACCCCCGTAGTCGTTGAGATGCTCGCACACATTCAACTCCCAACTCCCACACCTGCAAATCTATTCAAATTGAAGCACATTCAGTGATTCAGGTGTGTATGTAACTAAGATGCAATGCCTCAAAGCCAGCTAGCTCAATATGACTTGTTGCTGCAAAGAAAGCCCATTATTCGTCCTGACTCTGAATACTGGAGCCACTCCTCCGGTATCTATTCAATCTCCAGGACCCAGGTGTGGGCGGTATTTCAAAATACCCCCACCTCTTCCTTTCTATTCTTCGTTTCTTCCCTCCCCCACCTAACGACCCAATGCTATATACGCATAGCTATGTATATCCTCCCGTTTTTCGGGTTCTTCTGATGGGATTAAACACACACCTTTTAACCTCGTTTGTCGCAAATGACTTTTCGACCCAATCCCCCTAATCATGAGCAAAACCTGTGGGTTACCTTTGGGATAAATGGAACCGATAATTACAAATAATCGTGAAAACCTAGACCGAAAGGGAATTTTTTTTCCGTGTTGTCTCGAACCAGTTTCAAGGGGCAGTCAATCGAAACCCATGAAATCACAATGGGACAAAAAAGGGGGTCCCATTATTTTACCGTTTCAAGTGACGGTCAGTTGCGACCTTAATTGGTTTTTCGGACACACCTCACCCCCCTCCGATGCGGTAGAAAAGCCTGCAGGCAATGGACCCCGTAATTATACAATTCATTTATTCAACAACATTACAGCAGAGCTTTGCTCGTTATAAGAAACAGAGGGTAATACCACAACGACTTTTGAGTTCAAATTGCACTTTATCGTCGCGCAGCACTACGATAATGATAACCTTTTCTATTCTCAGACTTTGTAACCTAAATATTTTGCTTTTATCCGTTTTTATTTGGAGTCGGGTGTGAGTAACCCTTTTCTGTCTGCGTTGTAAATCTGCGTAAGAATGTTAATCGCTGTCATGACCCATTCTCACTCGCTCTCTACTTCGTGCTGCAAATGTAAATAATATTGCATCATGCTCCGGAACTGGCGAAAAACACCAATAAAATTCATCTATTTTTTCCCGCTGTTACATCCAATTGGTCGCATCAAAAGCCTGACGTAATTGTGACGCGTGGCCGTCATTCAGCCACGTGCACAGCTGCTGGTTGAGCTTTAGGTTCTTGTCATCGGCATTTCCTCGCTTTTAACGTTGATCGTTGGCAATTGTAAATGGAAGATGGCTTTACAAAGCCCCCATTTCTCTTCTTTGTGGATATTTGGATATGGATCCTTGATCTGGAATCCGGGATTTGAATTCCGATCGTCTAAAATTGGTTTCATCCAAGGATATTCGCGCCGCTTCTGGCAAGGGAATACTTGTCAAAGAGGAACACCTCAACAGGTGAAAAAAAATATTTCAATAATAAGTTTGACAATTATTAATAATTATTAGCTTATAAAAACTTGATGCTGAGCTGTACAGAGTAAACACTCGATTACACATATGCTTTAAAGCTGTATACAGTATACATCATTTAAAAAATGTGCCAATTAGCCAATTTTGATGGTAAATGATGGTTAAAGTGAAAACACCAGAAAGAGTGTAAATTCTAAGGTCTAAAGTTTTCATTCAAATACTGGCACTTTGCCATTTTAAGAGATTTTAAGGTTTTTTTCTTTTTTTTTGGGCTATTCTTATCCTCTATTCACAATTTTATTTTTATTTTTTTATTACTTACAGCCCGGAAGAGTGGCCACCCTTATTGAAGATCCTGAGGTGAATGACCTTTCTCACTAATTTAAGAATGCCTGTGGTTCCATTTATTTTTCAAAATATCCCTTTCAATGTCAATTGGTTTTCTTTCGACCTTTTTTATGCATCAGCAGAATCTACAAAATTTGGACTTTAACATACAAAAAAATACCACACATTGAAATTAATAATTATAGTAATAATAGTAATAAGGGAACATTAATTCTGACATCCATAAAGACATTAAAAATAATATTAGTTAGCTTTTGGCCTGCAGCAGCGTTAGATTGTACAATGAGTGGCAATTAATTCTCCATTACGTGCATTCTTAATGGAGTTTATTTAGAAATGAAAGAAAATCCATTTCAAAGAAAAATCTTAACCATGAAACAAAATGTTGTTTCTATTTTTGGATTCAATCAAGCTCAGATCTGGCAATGTTTTTCAGCCTGCAACAACTTGGAAAGAGTAGAGATATTTGATTTTGAACAAACAAATAATAACACAGTAGTGGGTTCTCTAAACTATTAAATTCTTAAAATTTATTAATGCCACTACAGGATATTTATTTACAAACTTTCAAGTTTTCCAAGTTCAAGGTTAGATAACACTTCTGCACATGCAAGCTATTAGTCTTTATATGTGAACGCTATATTAACTTTCAGGTGCTCCAACTTTCAACTCAAAGTCTCAAAGTATAAGAAGAAAAAAATGTTACAAAATCATGCGATGTGCCAACTTTTGTAAATGTTAAAAAAGTTGTAAACACATCTGGTATTTTTTTTTTTTTTTATTAAATTTAAGTTGCATTTCTGAAATATTAAATTCAAGTGGCATTTCCATATAATTGCCATTATTATCTTATTGCTCAATACTTCGAAACCAAACAATTCTATTTTTAATGAACCTACTGCTTATCCTATCACAAACATTAAAAATACTTTCCTTTCGTATGCCCTTGACATGATACGAAGTGAAAACCAGTTTAGTGGGTCATCACAAAGTTCAATATCCCCCGTTACGTAGATAATATACATATATATAGTTTCAACTTGAATTACAATTGTTCTATTTTTAAAAAAAAACAATAATACTATATTTTTTTATAAAATAGGGCATAACATGGGGCCGAGCATTTCAACTTGCAGACGAAGGATCAGTTACAGCTTTGGATTATTTACGGAATAGAGAATCCAATTTAGGCGGTTACATATCCCAAATAGTATCGTTTCAAAGCAAAAAAAAATATGGAAATTCACGAAATGATACATCAGATTCATCACAAATTCCCGTGCTTGTATATGTGGCTACTTCGGATAACCCTTTCTACCTTGGGCCGGGACCAGCAGAAGTATTGGCAGAGCAGATTGCATCTACTGAGGGCAGTAGTGGGCATAATGCAGAATATGTGCTCAAGTTAGCTCATTTCATGAGGAATTTTATAGTAGAAGTGGACGACGAGCATCTATTCACTCTAGATTATCTTGTTCGAAGTAAACTCAAAGAGAAAAATATTTTTGCTGAAAAGTTTCTGTCAATTGAGGATTTCGTCGGGATGGATAATGATGAAAATGGTCAACAAGTGGAGGCAAACCCAAGACCTAACAATTTTCAATTTACGACTTCTTTGCCAGAGAAAAAGCTGCGTTGTCTTAAAGTGTAATCAGAAAGAAGGGTTTAATGTATATTGAGTTTATGAAGTGCAATTTTCTTGTTATTTGTTCAAAAAATTGTTGATTTTTTTATTATATCTTATTTGTATATCTCACTCACAAGATGACTGGTAATGGGGTAAATACTGTATAACATGATATTATATCACGATGTGGCTGTTTCATTCAAATGATTACTGATTTTTGAAAATATACCTATTAAATTTATTTTTATCTCTTTACCCGATTTAATGTTTATTTTTGTGTTCTGCTCTCATTTCCTAAACATACACTCTGAAACTGGGGTGACACGTGCCCTGGTTGACATCACTTTGGCTGAAATAATATTGTTTACATATAATATGTTTAAGCTTATATTTAAATTTCTTATACTTGTAGTTTTACATGTTTCTTTTGATTTATTGAAAGAATATTCATAAATGTACATCATCTTTTTTTTTAGATATTTCTGATGTTATTGAAGATTTAAAGAACTTCTTAAGGATTAAGATTAATATTCATTAAAATCTAAAAAAAATAAGGGCACAGGTTTTCTCTTTATCTAGAGAATTACCACTAATGTAAGAATTAATTTGAGAAAAGCAAAAACAGTAAGGGAGGAGAGATTTCGACATTTTCTATTATATTATTATCAGAGATGATTACCTAAAGTTCATCATTTTAATTAATGTAAAAAACTGTTGGCCTTGTAATTAACCCAATCACGTGTTGAGTGTTTTCCACTTGATCCGGGACGGTCTGCTCTTGAAAACAAAACTCGTATGGGAATTTTCTCAAGTTATGCTAAAGTATTATTGTTTTTCTTGTTTCCTTTCCTTTTCGTTATTATGAGAACATTCTCTTTTGCAAATGCATTTAGATAAGAATCTAAAAAGGGCGTGGAAATGGCTTTTTGTTTTTCGCGGGAGTTTTTCAGGACGATGACACGAAAACTAAAGTGACGTCTTCTTGTCACGCTAACCTTTTAAACTCGCCTTTTTTTCAAAAATTTCTTTTAAAAAAAAATTTAACGATTAAAAAAGAAAAAAAACAATCTCATTTTTCTCATGAACATCATATTAAGTACTATGTATTAAAAAAATGAATAAAAAATAATAAAAGTTGTTAAATTTTAAAGAAGAAATTGTATTTTTACCTTTCACCTTCAAACTATACAATATAATCCATTTCCGCATCGATCAACTTAGAATTTAAATTGTAAGTACACCTATGGTCAAAAAAAGTCATGCTGTTGTAGCTCGGAAGGGAACTTACTTACAGTCCATTTTTTTCATAGAAAAGAGTTGTGCAACTCCGCCAATTTCCCCATGATTCAATTACTTCTTCGAATTTTTTATTTATTTCAACTAATTTCCAATCATATTTGGGAACATTAATTCTTTTGGACAAAGTTGCAGAAAACCGTGTTATCGCTTATTGGAAATACATTTCCTGTTGATAACCTAATTAAAATTTAAAAGCTAATTTTATTTCCTTAAAAAACTAAACTTTAACCAGTTTAATGACCATACAAACTACGTAACTTCGTAAGAAATCAATTTTAAAAAAAATCACTTTAATATTGCAATTAAAACGATTCGAATTAAAAATGACACACATTATAGTCTTGAACGACTCATTTCAAGGTCAAACCAAGTACTTCCCCTTCTGCATAATTATAAATAAAAACCAACAATTGCAAATTACCAAATGAAATAAAGTACTCGACCTCCTGCGAGGAAAGAATACGAAATGAATGATGGCGGATTAGGGGTATTAAGAGTATTTTGGCCCGAAAACTGCAAGACAGACATGTGTAGCAAAGGCAGGTAGGGGAATAAACACCTTCGCCCGCGGTCATCTCGACAAATGCAGGCGGGGAAAAACTGAGGCCGTAAATTCATCATCTTATCGAGTGGACGTGGAGGAGCAACGAGAGCTACTTTCTCACGCAGTGCTAATTGGCTCTTATTACGCCATCGGTGATGCATCTCCATCAAATATCACATTATATCACAATATATATCCACATTTCATAATAATTATTCATTAAAAGTGATTAAAACTGCATTTTTAAAAGGAAATCCTTTTTTTCTCTGTTTGATTCGAGTCATTAACATTGTAGTCATTTATCAATGAGGAAATTCAACAACAACAATACGTCTTTTTTTCTTTTTCTTTTTTTAATGCCTCATTATGCCTGTTGTAAAAGGCGTTATCAGGAGCAGTTCCCTTTTCACTGGACCCGTGCGTTCCCTTTCTCTCCAAGTTGCTTCTGTTGATTGCGCGGGTGGTGGGTGTGCACTCGGACCCTGGCCTGCCGCCGGTCACGGGCCGGCCGCAGGGAAGGTTGCCAAGGCTGGCGCGCGTTTCCCACGCTGGCTGCAGGCTGGACGGCGGACGCCAAGAGAGCGTTCCCACGGTCGCATCCACCCCACCTTTGGCCGAATCCACCCATCCCTCTCCTGTGGCGCCCAATGACGTAATGGGCGCGCGGCGATGCACGCGAGCAGTGCACTCCGATTCCTTCGCATAACCCTCCTCCAACCTTCTCCCCTCCCCCGCCATCATCACTCGGGCTACTGAACGAGGAAAGACAAAATGAAAAAAAATTAACCAGTTAAATGTCCCAGTTTATGGTTCATTTGTATGGAAATTCAAATTTCAAAATGTCATGCTGACAACAGTTATTTGTTTATGTTTTTGATTATTTTTATTTTTAAAAATATTTTTATATTATGTATTTAATGTTTTTTTTCTTCTTTTGTTAATTTTTTTTATGAAAAATTCATTGGTTAATTTTTTTAAAAATATATTTATTTTTTTTGTCTTTTAGTTTTATAGCGCAATTACACAGTGGCTGTGGGAGCGAGTCCCGATTCATGTTCGAGACGCTTCAAGTGCACGCTAGAGGGCGTTTGCTATTGCTCAACCATGACGGTGAGAAAAAGAGCGGAAGTTAATTGTCTCTTGAAAATAAAATCAAAGCTTAAGCGTTATCAATAACATCCCCAACCTCAACTCCTCACCACACTATAATGAACCATTCATTCATCACTCCATCATCATATTTATTATAGATACCGCGGAACAACACAACATTTCTTCTCCGGTTCTTCTGCATCGACAGGGTGGTCTTAGGAGGACGATGGCCGCAAGGGGGCGTTTCGGACACTTGGCCAGAAGATGCTACCTCTTTCATATTTAGACATCGAGCAGGAAGAATATTTTCCACGTATCATCAATTTACTGCGATTGAAACACGATGAAAATGTGAACAAACTCACTTGTGAAATCAGTCATATGCCCAGATGTGATTGACCTTTCACCCCACGTACAAGGATGTTTCTCACGATGTGTCCCCAATGATGAAAACATCACCTGCTTACCTCGCAGCGCCCACACACCTGTCGTTTTCTCAGGAAACTATACAAGGATTTTAAAAACCCATTTTCCAGACTTTTAAATAACATCCTTTTAAATGTTGGTTTTAAACCTATAAAGTATTAAAGCAAAGAACACTTACGTTTCAGCGTCTCTGTCATTACCGTTTCGATGCAAAATTCTCGTTATTTTCTATATTCTTTATTGATTTTCTTATCTTGGAAACAAATGTGTTCGTAGCCGCCATTTTTATGAAAATGACAATCGGCCAATCGACATCCGGTATTACTTTTACGTCACAGCGCATAATAATGAGAAACCTCGAGACTTTTTATTTTTATTTTATTATTAAAAAATCTATAAATTTTTTTTTTCACCAGGTGTGGTTTTATTCCCACCTATCGTGTCACCCAAAACCAGTTGAGAATGGTAAAGAAAGGGGTTTAGGGAAGGGAAGTGAAATCTCATCTCCGTGGAAAAACTTGCAAGTCTTTCCTCTTTTTGAGTGGTACGAAGGCGGGTCTTTGCGAAGGAGCTTCCAACCTGCGTGTACAACAGGTAAGGAAGGATGTTCGTAGTGGGGTTCTTTCTTTAGAGGCTATTCCCACGTTGGGGTCTCGTTTCAGGCCGTGAACTCGTTTACCCACTATATGAACCTCTGTTTCTTAACAACAGATGTCCGTTCGCCTCCCCCGCCTTCGTACAGACTCAGTGGCGCTGGTCATCCAAGTTTACGTTGACACGATTAACACCTGACCTCGCAATTGGACACTTGCAACTGCCCAGTGCCCGTTTGGCCATTTCCCACATTTCGGTCTAAACTGTCCACTCTTAATTTCTTTATTGCCGGACACTTATACGGCCCGGATACACCTGGCGACAGGTGACTAGGTTTTTTCAACCTCCTCCTCCACTTCCAACCCATCACCTGCGGTTTCTTCTCGCTCCAGGAAGCTGGTCAATCATTGAAAATCATCCTCTTTTCCCTGCTGCGTCTCTCTGTATGCTGTCCAGGCGCTCATTTCTTGATTCATGACCCCAACGCCGCGGGGGAGTTGAAGCGCCACGTGGAAATGCAGTCGCGTGGCTCCACAACTCCGTGCCATCGGCAGAGATGATGTCGGTCGCCTTAGCAACAGCTGATAACAGAACTACCTTTCGGTTTTGACGTCACGAAGCATCAAGGTCAGTGGGAAACGGCCTCGCCCTCCACACCCCACCTGTTTGAGGCAACGCAGTGAGCGAGCGATTGGTCCAGGTGGGCTTCGATTGCCTCAAGGAGGCAGTAGCAGAGCAGTAGTAAGGGTGCTGATGACCTCATCCTGTTGCTCCCCCATCCTACTCTTATTGGGGGCCGGTTTCTTAGGGGGGGCTGGGAAATGTAGAGGGGGTGGCGGCAGCGTGGGAACCGTAAGTCGTTCGTCCGTCGCCTTGCAAGAAACTCGTCCAGGCCTCCCCTCACCTTCTCAAGAGAGCGGGCTTAAGACGATGTTCAATCGACAATACATGGACCACAAAATACGCTTGAATCGTCCTAAAATTATGGGATTTTCGAGAATTTTATTTCAATTTGTATTTTTATAATAATAAAAAGAATTTTTTTTTTAAATAAATTTTTTTGTAATATATTTTCAATATACTTGCAGATTGACAGTTGTATATAACTTCCTGCCGTTTTGAGTATATCTTTAAAATCCAGATAACAATAACAACAAAGCTATTATTATCCTTCAGATTTTGTCTGTTTCTAGCATTTCCCTTTTTCATCATCGTACCCAGAACACAGGTGACCCTGATTTTTCTCACCTGTTCACCAACAGCTGATAGAAGTGGGGTGGGTAGGAGTGGGAAATGGGGAAAAGAGGCAAACAAGTAAAACTGAAGTTCCAGAAATGAAAAGTTGGACCTTGGTCTCAACAAGAAAGTGCCCAGAAACTCAGCTGGGCCACCTCTGACCTCAGCAGTCCCAGGGAACTCAACTGGGGAAAACGTCACGCACTATTAGCACAGTATCCAGTCGAAACTAATCCACTGATCTTCTTTCTATTTTCTTTTTAAACTCTTTGAAAAATACTTTTGCAACTTGTAATTTAATAAAAGGAAGGAGCTATGACAGCGTAGAGCCACCAGACTGAAGCAATCGCTGTGTGCTCATTGAGTCGTGACTTATTATCACTTACTACCTCCAGGCAGGGTAATACTGAAATAAAGTTTTCCTTAATTTTGTCCTCGCTTTCTTCCCAAATGTCCTTGGCGTTTGATGTTTACTTCTACTTCCTCTTATTAAGTGAACAACACTTTTTCAATTATAATCAGCACACTAATCATTCTTGTTTTCTTCTTTCTACTTTGCTGAGTAGCTATTCTTTTTTTTACAACACCACCCCTTACCCTAACTTCTTACTAGCCACCCCCCTTCTCCCATCCTTCTCCTGTCTTCCTTCCTTTCTTCCCTGCATCGTCTGTACCTGAGGACCCCTGTTTCCCACGCAGCCCATCTCCCTTCTGCAAACCTACCCCTGTTTCCAACTTATGTTTACTTCCCGTAGCCTCTGGCTGGCACCATGTGTCTCCACTACCTTGCAGGTGCTTACTCACCTATACACTTAAATGTGTGTATAAACAATGGATTGATATAATTTTCTTAACTTTTTTTCGTCGTTTTTGTTTCTTTTGAATGACAGACATTAGACAAAAAAATTTAGAGCATAAATTGAATTTTGTTTATTGAAATTTTATTCATTTATTCAATATTGTGTTGTTTTTTTTTACAATAGTAAACTAGATATTAAATTTGATCACAGATCAACATAAAAAGTGATTGATTATTAAAAATTGAAGTCATGGTATATTTTATTACATGGTACTTTCATAAAATAATCAAATTTCACTGTATTATGTTATTGTTGTTATTGTTGTAATTTTTTTAGTCTTTTTAAGGTTTAAAATAAAAATAAATTTTCGGTAACAAAACAAGAAAAAATTATTATGTTGAATTCAATACAAATAAAAGAGAAAAAAAAATACCTGCATACATATAAATAGATGTAAAAATGACTTAACTATGACGTCATTGCCCACAATAACACGATTAAGCCAAAGGGTTTAAACAACAGGAGCAGAGATAATTGATTATTGAAAGTGCATCAACTTCATGATGATTTTGCCACCGGCAGAAACCGCAAAATGCAAATTAAAAAATAAAACTAATTTAAAATACACTGCTCTTGTATATCCTTATTACTCTTGGCACGTTTTAGATTCAACAATTTTTTTTTAGTTTTTTATCTTTTTAAAATTATTCCATACAATAGTGTTTATTCACAATGACGCTTCTAATGCATTCAACTCACGTATTAATTACAAATTTACATGAAAAAATAAATTAGTAAGATCAAAAGTTAACACATTAAAACAGAGAAGAAAAATACCCCCACTTGGCATCATAAGAAGAGAAGAGAGAAATAATTAATTTCTCATGTTTTGAATCGGGTCAAGGAGTTCCAATGGAGAGGCTATGAGAAACTTTAAACCCCAAGTCCAAAAATAAAAATGAATAAAAACATTTTTCGAGGTGTGGCTTCTGGGGCTGGGATGTTGGGTCGATAGTGGACTTTACACGCAACTCTAGTGAAAAGTTGTGAATGAAATGCCAACAAGGAGCGAGTTTTTCCACTACATACACTGGCAGATGCTTTACTGCTCTCGATCCATGTGGTTGCTCCTGGTCCCCTATTTCCGGTAACTCAGTCTTCTACACGGAGTCTCACGGGAAGACTCTTTTCCCCTTCTCATAATACGCACGTCTTCTACTAAGGCAAATCAGTTGCATCCTCTCTTTTGTAAATGAGACTTTTAATTTTTATATTTATTAACCTCCTCTTCCTGTTTTGACACCTGCAAGAAATAAAATATGATATCGTAAAGACTAAAGAGCAACTGCAGTCTTAAAGGGTTTCGCATTTATATTTCAATATTATGTTAAGGGGAAATAATAAATAAAGGTGTGATGAGTAATTTTTCACCTTTAACACATCATGTGAGTTGTCAAGTGCCAAATTTTTACCCTCCTTCAGCCCGCCTCTTCTTTGTAAAAGTATCGAAATGAGATGATCCATCCACCAACCTGTACTGCCCTCCTGAACCAATCATCTCGGTTGGTGGCCCCTCCCAATTTATACCCTCTTTTTGTGGCTACGTACAACCCGAGACTACAACCTGGGTGAAGAAAACAGAAACGACATCTGTGAACCGACACATTGAACTGCATAAAACCGCAAATCTTTCATCGTTAACTAATAATAATTCCCGCAAAAAACGAAGAAAAAAAGAAAAAATTTTGTATTTAAGGATTTTTCTCTTTCTAAACCCAACTTAAAATATATACGAAGCCATTAAGATGAATCACCCCAAAGGTAAAACTCCGCCTTACTCTTTTCCCTCTCACGGGTCACCCAGCAGGAGACGCTTTAAAGAGGAAACGCTGTATCGTTGAGCTTCATTGAATATCACAGCAGGATCGGTTGGTCCTTAACGAAGGACAACAGCAGTGACGACCTGCTAAAATCGCTTAGAATTTGATAAAAGAGCAGCGCCAACTCGTTATAGTAAATCTCCTCTTTAGGCACTTAGTGCGTTCACTTTGTAGTAGCAAGGGCAATTAAGACTCCTACTGGGTAGCAGTTGAGCATTCACCAGAAACAATATGAGGGGAGAAGAGGAGCAAAATTGGAATTCGGAAGCTACGTCATGACCCGGAAAAAGAAAAAAAGAATACTGATGATTGACAAGCTGGACTTATTCATTCAAAGGTCGCTGACCCTGCTTTGCGAGCGACCTTGGCCAAGTTTTCCAGCGGAAATATAACAAAATTAAAAATAATAAAAAAAATAAATAAAATAAATAAAAAAAATTGAATTAACCGCTTACTATGATATAACACAACAACCAATAAGGAAACAGAAAGTGAACTCTTAAAGACTGAATTACTATGATGCTGTCCGTCCATGACCCTTCCCTTTCTTTGGTCGCGGCCTCCACGCGACGAGGATTTCCCACGACCCAAATCGGCGCGCGCGGCTCTCGCGACGTCAAAATACGGCACTAGAAGACTCCGTCAACCTTGTCGTCCACTAGTCTTTCCCACGACCCATTTTTGCACCTGCCTTGCCGTGTCAGGGATGGGGTGCGCAATCTGCGCCTCGTCTACACCTATAACTGGGGCCAAAATCTTCAAATCTGTAGCATCTTAACATCAATACAAAAAAAGAAACAAAAACGAACAAAGAGTGTTGCTTCTTCAGAAGTTACAGTGGTTGTCAGTAGTTGCCAAATCATATATGTGTCACCTCGGGTTGTAAATTTAAGGTGCAGAAAATCTCCTCCCCCGTTCTGCCCTTACCTCTTCACAGGGGAGCTAAAAATCATGAGTAGGCTAATGGCCACTGTTTGCATCCACCTTTGTTCTACCACTTGAATAGCACTACCTATAAACATTCCTTTCATTAATTGTCTCCAAAACCACTCCTTGGAAACCGTTTTCTTGCGTAGGTGCCAAATTCTTCCACTGACCCGACCAAACCCAACAAATAAAAATGACCACAGTGTCTCTATTGGCTCGCCCAGCTCCATTTGCTAACAAAAAAAAAGAAATAAAGAAAAAAATGGCTTCCGGATATTGAAAAAGCTAGAGAGAAGAACTGAAATTGCCCCTACTATAAAATGACCACAGCTTCTGGACCTGCTCGAGGCAAAGTGCATTTTGTTTTGATTTCCCTGACCCTTACCAAGTCATAAAACTACCCAAAATGTTTTTTTTCTTCTTCTATTCTTTCACTTTGTGTCTACCTGGGTCTTGGCTACCCGGGGTAGCGAATGATGATGGCCATGATAGGAAAGCAGCAGAGGTACATCGACCAAGCTGACCTTGTACTTTTCGGTGCCCGTCCGACGACTCTTTTTATTGCACTTACCTCCCAAATGAGTATTGTTGCCAATCCTTGTTTTGCTTCCAGTTTTGTTTGCTGTACAATTTGGCTTTTGTTCTCGCATGTCGAGCCCAGCGGGCACCTCGTTCGCGTGCATCTATGACACTAGAAGGTGGTCTATTGTAGTTGCATGCCATTGGAAAGGACAATTAGGCATACCTGGTGAGATATTTATCAACAATTCACGCATTTCTTGCTGTAGGCGGCCATTTGCTTTTTATTTCTATTTTATTTTTACAACTCAACAAGGTGTGTGAGTGGTTTTGACAAGAGAACCACTCCCTTTGAAGAAGAAAAATAAAGTAGCCACACTATATGGTCAAATTTGTGTTGTGTCAGTTTTGTGTACGGTATTAATGAAGCGCCTATGCGCTTGTCTGTCTTATGACTGATGCTTGCTCTTTTCACAGCATTATTCATGAGCACGTGCTATGGCTTTGTAAGAGTAATTCAAACTCGAGAGCCCATTAAGATTCGGAACCCAAGACTGTATCAATAAAGTTCGTATACGTAGTGTTACACCTTAGAACCGTTGAAATGGAGGCTTATATTATGTAGATTATTTCTATTTTATTGAATGAAACGTGTTCTTGGATGCTCATGTTCAGCCTAACCTATTGACCCGCATCTCTTGAGAAATATGCAGATGTGTGGAATATATTTTTGGTCATTTTTTACTTTAATGCTAATGTAACTGTTCATTGCTCAGTAAAAAGACAGGAAGTGAACATTAAGAGAAAAAAGAAAAAGACACACGCCCTATGGTATAATGGAAGTGAATAAAATGCGCACTTTGAGCTAGGATTTCTTTGGAAATATTCTTTTGACTGAATGAAAAAAAACCTGAGAAGGTAATCAAACTCATTTTAACACTCGTTTCCGCCGGACGTATCACTATGACTACTCAGTTACTTGGCAACCGAAATTTTTACATTTTCTTCAGTAAAAAGTATAAAGGTGCAGCAGCTGCGCGAATTTTATTCAAACAAATTTATTATTTTAAAAGTTTATTTACAATTATAGTAGAAAGTTGTAATACCCAATTTAAAAGCATTGGCATGAGTTTGAGCTTTGTGTGCTGTGCATGAAATACCTGGAACTCTCGTGACAGCAAATGATTGATGGATATTATAGGTAATAAGAAAAAAAGTGGGGGTGTAGACTTTAAAATTAATGTCTAATAAGCTTTGTGTGTAATAGAAAATTGACTTGCTTTGATAAAGAAAACAGAATTTGATTAAAAGTATATCGTTATTGACTAAGCTAGAATTATAAATACATATATAGTCGTTTTATCACGGTTTCAGGCAATTAATAAGCAGTTACTTAAAATGTTTACACAATTGTTTGTACTTTTTTGTGTACAAGTATAATTAGAGGTTGATGTATAAATATAAATATAAATTTTACGCCAAAAAGATCAAAAGATAAATTTTCCACTGGCAACTGTTGTAAATTTTTTCATTTTTCACAAGCCTTAACAATTATAAAAATATTAATTGACTTTGCCTACCTTTCAGTAGATCTACCTATTGCCAATATAAAAATGAAAATGGTTTTGACTGGGATGCAAGAAATAGAATTTATATTAGTTGGATCACAAAGAAAGTCGAACATTATGGTAAATAAATTAGGAAAAACATTGGCCACAACAAAAGCCACGCGACCAGGCGTGGTCGACCCAAAGGCCAGAGAGTGCCATTGCAACTTCCAGGTCAGCAACGGCTGTACAATGCTGGTTTTGTAACCACACCAATTCGTTCTCCCTTCTTCCTGTAAACAAACAAGAGCGTGAATGATAAATTTGAATATTGAACGAGGAAAACTATCAATAAACTAAATCAGTATACAATACTGTGTATAAAAGTGAAAACATACCGTAATAAAATATTAATTTTCCAACAAAAAAAAAAAAAATAATAATTCAAAATAACTTTTATTATTTACGATAAAAATACCCTCGCCAACCGATATTGTACAAAACATTAATTCAAAGCACCTTAAAAAAACAATTAAAAAAGCCACTCTCGTCCAATATGAAAAAAGTTAAATTGTCTCTGCAAACTGCCCGCGGAAATAATTTATAGGTAAAAAAAATAATAATCCGTTCGATCACCATGCAGTTAAGTTAATTAGTATGCATAAGACGCACTGGGCCACATTCCCTTAACCGCGCTCCACTTGAGAATGTACTCGCGCCTTGATTCTCATGGCCCTGAAAATTCAAACATCTACCCGCCTTGCTCGCGCCAAACATCATCATGCCACCTAAACAATCCTTCTGCAATTAATAAAACAGGTTAGTAAAAACAAAAAAAATATTGGAAAAAAAAATGCAAAACATGACCCATTACAAATTAATGTTAGGCTACTGTTTGCGTATTTTTCCATTTCGATATTAACGAATTCATTTTCCTTTTTTTTTCCCAATAAAGTTGATTTTAAAAAATAGTAGATTGCCTTCATATATTTTTTACAGAAGTGAGGGAATTCTATTGTTACTTACTTTAGAAACTTGTATACGGTATTTTTTCAATTCCTTCCGTGGAGCACATATGTCTCCCCACCTCTTTTAGACCTTATTAGTACGTTCCTGCTGAACTTGACCTCCTTGTCTTATATAAACCGCACGCAAAGCATATAACGAACTGATTGTGTAAAAGATTTATATTTGATGAATGAATAAACTTATGCTTGTAGTAAAACTGCTGTGAGTCTAGAGTATGTTGTGGGAGCTTATAATAAGGGTTTCTCTATTAGGCACGCGTGGATAGGAACTTCCGGGCATCATGTCAGACACGCGGGCTGGGTCGCCAGTGTCGTGGGATTTTAGTTGGAACCCGACACCTGGTTGACAGAGATATCACAAGTTAAATTTATTTGGTTTCTTTTACGACTGTAAAGATAAAGTTTTACTTCTTGAATTAATTCTTTTTATTTATTTTATTTGAATTAATTTGTAAAAACCATAATTTTTATTTGACGAAGTTGTAAACACTTTAGGTAAGGCAATTATTGTAATGTGATAGCGGAAGACTAGGTCTCTCCGGATGTCCTCACCTTGTTCATCATTACTTGACCTATAGTATAATATAGGAATAAAAAATAGGCCAACGATGAAATAAAGAAAGCACTAAAAAAAATATTTTTATAAAAGCGAGATATATTTTATTGATAATCGAATATTTATAATGTGGTAAATAAATAGTCATTCATCTTTTTTTCTTGTATTTTTTAAATTTAGAAATAATTTAAGTTTCCCGGAAAATAGCTTACGTTTCCTGCAGATTGACGTCGATTTCCTATAGGAAATTACTCTTCCATTGATAAAATTGACATTAGCACTACTGATAAAAATCTATGAATTTAAGTCAGCTTTCCGGCTTAACTAAACTGTAAAACTGGTAAGATACACAAAAAAATTCCACAGAAAAACTTCGATTTTCAAATGTTTATGGCAATTTATTGCACAGACTCGTTTGTTTTTTCCTTTAAAAACTTCAAAACAAAATAAAAATTGCATTAGAATAAATCAATTTTAACAATCGTAAAAAAAGTTCAAAGTCTCATTTATGCTAAGCAACGAGGGTTTGTTTATATGTTCGTGCAATTCCAACTACTATTTATCACACAACACTGATCGTCATCTTGTATTATATCAATATTACGGTATTTGCATACTATCAATAAACAAGTGACTTTAATGTTTTATAATGTGTATATGCATCATAAAAGCACAAATTTAATAATGCATTTATCGTGCAATATTAAATTAACACTGAACTGTAAATTGCAAAAACAAAACATAAAAAAAATCATTTTAATTTTAACGATGAATTTTTAATTGCAAGTTAAATTTTTGTAATTTACAAACCCACAAAAAACATCTTCTGTACAATTGCATGCTTTCAACATCAGGTTTTAACAACTTAACAAATCGTATTAGCATTTTTCACTTTAAGAGAGATATGTGGTTTAAAATATTGAATTTAAGTCTCCGGTCCTTGAGTATAAAATCCCATAACTGGTGGATGAGTTGCCGGCGTGGATGATGATGCTGTTGCTACATTCAAATGATTGGGCGCTAATGAAGTGGGAGCAGCAGGGCGATACAATGCACGACCTGTAGAATTACTTCTAGCTGCAAGACTATTAGAGCCACGTAGAATAGCCCGATGACCACGACCGAGCGAACTACCACGAAGTGAAGGTGACCCTCCAGCACTTGGCAACGAGTATCCATAAGCAGCGTAGGCAGCTGACATCCCCGCTTGTGCTCCAGCAATTTCAGCAGCTGCTAAAGTTGAGCCTCGGCCCCTGCCGCAGCCCCTTTTTCCGGATCCTTTCGGCCTTCCTCGACCTCTTCCGGTACCACGGCTGGGTTTTCCCGCTTTCTTAGGCGCAACTTGACCGCTTATTACTGCAGCTGCAAATATAAATAGAATTTCATCGGTTTTTTTATATATAATTCCATTAATTCAATTACAAGTTGAATTATTTGACGAAGCTTGCAGCGGAGTAACAGAAGGGCTAGTATCGTCTACAACCAATGAACCTTCGTTGCTGGTTTCGTCCTGGGGACAGGGAACACTACTAAATGATTTCTGGGGAAAAAAGCAAAATATGAATTTACACTAGTACAAACATTATAATTTACGCACTTCGCTAGGATTTGGGCTCGCAGAGATGGAATCGACACTCAACAAAAATTCAGCATCTTGCGGTGCCAATGGAATACTGCTATTTGCTGGTGTGACGGTATTTTCGTCTCCTTTACGACGTTTTGTAGTTGGTATCTGAATGTAATCAAGTAGTCGATTAATATCAAAGATTACAACACATTTTTACATAAGCTATTCAAATAAAATGTTACGTAAACATAGGCATTGTTTTTGTACCTTTTCAGAGTATTTATCTCGTTTCCTTTTCTTATCTTTATCTTTAATGGGATCTTCCTGTTGCTTCTTTTCAGCCTGTCTCTGTCGAACTAGAAAATTAAAGCTCAATTATCATCAGTAACAAAGAGAGCCCTTGAAAACACGTTGTAACAAATTAGCAATATTAGCAATTTAAATCTTACATTTCTTTTCCAATTCATCGTCATCCAACAAGAGAGACACAACTTCCTTCGGTTTCAATGTATCGGGCTTGAAATTGCCTCCACTGATGACCATTCGTTGAATCTAAACAAAATTGAAAAATATTACAACTTTTCAAACAAAGTAGCAATTTTAGACAAATAATTACCTCGCTCTTTTCACGTGCTCTCTGTAAAATACGTTCTTCAATGGTTCCTTTACATACTAATCTGTACACGGTGACTTGTTTAGTCTGACCAAGTCGATGAGCTCGATCCATAGCTTGCTGATCGACAGTAGGGTTCCAATCGCTGTCATAAAATACCACCTAAATATATAATAATTAGTTTTTAAACAAAAAATCTAAAACATGAAAAATACCGTATCGGCAGCAGTTAAGTTAATGCCAAGTCCACCAGCCCGAGTACTCAATAAAAACACAAATATGTCGCTCCTAAATAATTAGAAATATTGTAAATACAAAAATTTCAATTACAAATTTAATTAATTTATACCTCGTTTGAAAATCAGCAACCATGTCACGTCTATCCGATATTTTAGAAGAACCATCCAAACGCATATACGTGTGCTTTCTGTGCCACATGTACTCCTAAAACCACAAAAACATTAGAAATAAATCTAAAAATAGCATTTAATTGTTTTACTTCTAATAAATCAATCATCCTCGTCATTTGGGAGTAAATTAGGACACGATGGCCGTGTAATTTCAAGGTTTTCAACAACCCATCCAATACTTCCAGTTTTCCTGAATCTGTCACAAGCGTTTCTTTGTCTATAAAAAATATTTTATTAACAAAATTCCAAATTCTTCACTTAATTCAAATGTTACCAGGAACTACGATTTGCGACCATCCGTGTTGAGGGTACGATCCAGCTAATCCACCCATACTCACAGTTGTAAACTGTCGCCTCGATTCATGTTGATCAAAATTTTCTTGTTTTCCAGACTTTATAACATTAAAAGTATCAGGATTTCCAGTTAATTGCAAGCGTTTCTGCCACAATGTTGCACTTTTATCGCTACAATAACATTCTCTGAAAGGTGCAGCAACCTAAATATCAATTTACAAGATTAGTAAATAAGCTACAACCACGGTATCAGCACTTACCTTTGGGCATAAATACGTCAAAAAAGCAGGCATAACGGTAGGTTGACAATGAAATGTAATTGGTGGCCGTTCGATGTGTGAATGAAAAGGAAAATTTGTTTCTGTTATTGTGGAAGGGGGTGATTGCAATTTCTATAAAATTAAAAATAATATTTAGACTTATTGTAACAAGAGGATATATAATAAATTACCTTAGGCGATATCTTTAAAGGTGATTTTGGGAGAACAGTGGTTCCGCCTTGAGCAGCAGTTATTTGCTTAGAAGATTGTAAGGCACTTTTAGCGGCAGCAGCTACTTTTTTAGCTCGTAAATCACGATGACTACTTGTTTCAGCGATGTAATGATGCACATGAGTTGTGTGAGTGTATAGGGAACTAGTGTAAGTTGTGAACACTAAGCTGCTTAATACGGGACTAGATTGTACTTGTGGAATGGACAGAGTAAAATTAGGCCACATCATCAACTCTGTATTGTTAATGAGATAACTGCAAAGATGTTAAAAATTCGTTAGGTCAAACACAATATGAGCAGATACCGTATTTGGTCGATTAATGGCCGCCCTCGAATTATGGCCGCATTAAGCAACTTTTTAAGTTGTTTTTACGTTAAACAACGTAAAAACAACTTAAAAAGTTGCATTTAGCTATGCAAAACGATATAGACGCCGGGGGGAAGGGGCGGCTGCAATTTGGAATAAGGGCCGTGGCCCTTAATCGACAAAATACAGTAATTCTAATTACTTGGTTGTTTTAGGAGCCCACTGAGTTTTATGATAAATATGATAAGCTGCTTTGATTTTCATGAGAATATAAAGCCATCTATTGAATAAAAAAAATAAAAAATATAATAAAAACAAAAAATTAAGAAGATAAAAATTACCTGATGAGCAAATCGGATAAAAAAATCTGCATTAATTCGGCAGGTGATAAGTTAATAAAACGTAAAAAAGAAAAGCTACTGCTACAACTATCATTATCTAAAAATATATATATAAAAATTATACTAATTAACATTTTTAAATTTTTTTTTTATAAAAAAAACTACCTGTCTGAGAAAATAGAGAACGATAAACATTTTCTGGGTTGTAAATACAAAATAAATTCTCAAATATTTTTCTGTCACTCAAGCCAGACACAACAAACAAGCCTAGAAAAGAGATAAAAATTAATTATTTTAAATAATCAAAAGCAATTGTCAAACTTGCCATTGCGAAAAATAAATTTAGGTAAATGAAACGGTTCCGCAGTACAGCAGAAAGCAGATCGAACTTCACGCCTTTCAAACAATTCTGGATGATTGCAAACCTTACGAAACTGCATGACTAGATTCATTAGACTGGACGTTGCACTCTGTGACTGAGATGAAGCATTCGCTGATGAAGAATGGAGTAAATCGTCTATTGATATCTTCTTTTTTAAACCCTCGTACAGATGTTTTTGCCGAGTTGTCAAATGACAATACAACAAAATTTCAATCTGAAATTAAAGAAATATAATTTTTTAATATAATTCATAAACAAACTAAACTTTCGTCGTTACTTTATCGGACAATTCGTTTTCAACATCCTTTTTGATCCGCCTCAGCATAAAAGGTTTTAAGATTAGATGTAACCGTGACAAATGTTCTGTAAAATACCAAGATAAGAAAAATAAACGTTCCTTTTCTTTTCTTCAAGTTTAAAAGTGTACCCACTTTCGTCTATCGTTGATTTATTTTCTGCATGACTTTCAATATCTTTCGAAAACCACTCATTAAATTCCTCGTGTGAATCAAATAGTGTTGGCATAATAAAATGCAGTAGTGCCCATAACTTAATGTGATAATAAAAAAATTAACAACCTTAAAAAATAAAAAATATTTTCTAATACTTCTGCCATGCTATTTTGAATTGGTGTTCCAGTTAATAATAATCTATTTCTACAGCTAAACCCAAGTAGACTCTTCCACCGCGCACTTTAAAAAAATGATTAGTGTTAACCGAGTTAAAACTATTTAAATTTGTATCATTATTTACCTAGCACTACTTTTAATAGCTTGAGCTTCATCTAAGATCATGTACTGCCATTTAATTCGTTGAAAATATTTTACATCCTGTACAACTAACTGATAACTAGTGACCAATATATGAAAAGAAGCATCTTCTGTATGTAAATCCTTCTGGTTCCAGAATTTACGTAATATTTTGCGATCATTTGTATTCCCCCAATAAGGAACAACCTGCCAAATAACCAAATCGTTAATATCGAAATTTATATAAAAGTATGTACTCGTCCAAACCTTAAATTTTGATACGAATCTTGAAAACTCTTGTTGCCAATTGTGAAGTGTAGACGCAGGAGCAATTACAAGAAAAGGCCCCCAAATACCTTGCGACTAAAAATAAAAAATTAGTTTTATAAAAGCAAATAACTTTAAGGAAATAATTGCTATTTTACTTCTGCTATATGGGCAAGAAACGCAATGCTCTGAACAGTCTTTCCGAGGCCCATTTCATCGGCCAGAATCCCATTCAAGCCTTGATGATATAAATTTGCGAGCCAATTCATTCCTTTTAGTTGGTAAGTTTTTAAAACACCCTCGAACATCTGAGGCTGAGGCCTATCCTGATCCGTGCTTACACTTGGATCTGTCAGTCTAAAATCTTCAACTAAATAAATAAATCGGCATTAATTTTATATCTATGAATTACTCATAAAAAATGTACTTTTCAATGAATGAGCAACTTCATTATCAAATTTTCTCGTCTGAAATTAAACAAAATTAAAATACAAGTGACTACTATCCCACTGCAAGAATTTTAATGTTTACTTTAACTTGCTGAGTACTATAAGCATTCTGAACATTCTTGAGCGCTTGATTTTTCATTGCATCCACATCTTTAAAAAAATACAATAATTAGAAAAATTTCACAATTCATAGGAATAATTTGCTAACCGTAGTCGTCTTCAATATCCAACATTAGTCCTGCATCCCCCGAAAGTTTTGGTAAAGTCTCATCAAGTTGGCCTAAAATTTTATCTTTAAAATTTTCTGCAGATATTCCCATTTTGCGGCTCATAAAATGAGCGTACAACTCAGTTTGTGTAATCAGAAAATTTAATTTTCTTTGTTGACGTTTTGCCTGCAAATGATTTAATGTTGAGTAAATTGTTTTACATTTTTTAAAGTAATTGGATTCAATACTTCTCTCAATTCGATGTCCATTTTAAGTTGTTCTTGAGCTTCCTTCTCTGCTTTCTTTCTGTGTTCCTTCTCTACTTTTTCATATCGTTTCCAATAAACGAGCATTTCTCTAGTTAATCGTTTCGCCCTACTTGGTGTTTCTTTCAACAACTTTTGCGAATGAATTGCCGTTTTACGAATTTCCTTTTGACACGCTTGAGCCAATTTTTTACAGTTCGTAAGTGTCTCTTTACGTGCCGAGACCTTTTGTTTTTGAGCCTTAAAAAAATTGTTAGTTTAAAAAAAATAATTAGCAAATCAATTTATACGAACTCACTTTTGATACTTCTTTCTTGCATAGAGCAACCCACAATTTTTTCCGTTTATTTGCTAAAGTCACTTCATTAACAACAGCCGATTTCCTCTTCGGTTTTGGAATGAAAAGATCACCAAAACTTTCATCCAGTTGCGTCGTATCAGGAGAATCCTAAGGATAAGAAAAATTATAAACTAATTTATACATATAATAAGACAATAAGAAAAGGAAGATAATTCTTACATCATCGTTCGGTTCTTGCTTGATTCGTTTTTCTTTCATTTTAATTTTTTTCAGCTTAGCTAAATAAAAAAATTATCAAGGTTATTATTATTAATTCAATATTTTAAAACTACCTTTTCTCTTATAATTCGTACCCTTGATTTTCTTGTCAATTTTTTTCTCTTTCGTTTTCTTTTTGTTACCAATGACTGATTTTTGATGTTCATAAAATCTGTCTTGATTTGAAAGCATTCCTACACTGTAATATTGATACTGCTGCAACTAATATTTAAATAATCGTTAAATAAAATCCAAAGTCAATTTATATTTTACAAAATATTACTTCTCTATCAGCATGAAAATTAGATCTATACGATTTGATTAACTTGTGCATTTTCAGCATTTCCTGCAACTTCTCGTCACTGATGGATTCACTTTCATCAATTTCCGAGTCAGAGCTGTCGCTCAATAGCATATTCTACATACGAATACATAATAAATGATGAATTTAATCATTTTATTTTAAATTCACATAAAATTTTACCTTTAACCATCTTCTTGTTTTCTTCACCTTCGAAAAATTATACAGCATTGATTTATCATTCCTTCGTTCTAAACGAAAACCACAGGTAAATTATCATTCATCAACACAATTTCAAACATTTCTCTTGGTGAAACTTATTTACCTTGTTTTGTCGTATACAACCCATTAACACATTTCACATCCTTCACCCCATCTCTAAAATTAGGAGCTTTACTGGCCTCATCGGGTGATGACTCGGAATCACTTTTAACGTATAAAAAAAAAAAAAAAAAAAACAAATTAACAAAACCAAAATTTTTTGTACAAAATATGTATTTTACCTCGTTGAATTAGTGAAAAAATTGCCCACATAGCTTAGAAACGGGTCCAAACGAACAGCATGTTCCAATCTCTGCAAATGTAATGGTTTTGCGAGCTGATCACCGCCAGTTTCTAAATTCGTTTCAGAAGATGCTGCCATTTCTATTATAAAAAAAAAAAAAACAATAAATAGAAATAAATAAACTTGTAAATTACAAAACATACACATATGTTGAAAAACAAACTCCAATGCGATTGTTTTGAAAGTGATATTTTGACCAATCGTATTCGAAAGAACGCAAATCGTTTATGCGCTGTTTTTATGAAACAAAAAAATACCTTCAAATCATAGCCAAAACAAATTTCCTTTACGAATTAGGCTTATTTGGAATGTTTTCTAATAGGCCTAGAAGAAATTCCTCTTACGATAGCTCAGACTAAGTCTAAATGAATAGTAATAAACAATTATTATTATTTTTATGTCCATTAGCGGTCATACACATAACGAAGTGGGAATACTTACGCTTACACAGAATTACTGCTTAACTTGATTGCAAACATTGTAATATCAAGTAGACTTACGACGTCCGTAACACAAAATGGCGAATGACTGAAACTGTCTGCCAATGGCTGAACTTCCCCGATAAAAACCATCCCATGTTTTAACTCGCAAAGAGGGCAGTCGCAGTCCGCCATTGAATTCCTACTCTCGACCCGGCTACTTTAAAGCTGATTTGGCGGGAAAAATTCCAAATAATTAAATTAAATTATTATTTAAAATTAAATTAAATAAATTAAATTTTTGTCCTGTGTTAGGATTAAGTTTATTGCATTACTTTTAATACAAGTTAAGTTTGAAGAACAAATAAGACACCGTGCTTCGCATCATGCACATATATGGGTTTCAATTGTAATGGGTGTTTTAAACACAAAACAAAATCGTGTTTTCTGCTATTTTATTCAGAAAACTTCAATTTCAATTGGAACTACCATCGGGTAGCAAAAGATTTTATCGACATTTGTTTTGCTGTACGTCACCACAGATTTGTGACGTAGATACTGATAGCGCGCAAAAGCAGGAAACCCCGTAGCTGCTTTACATCTTTGTCTTGTTTAGTGTGGTCGAGTACGTGCGGTGCTGGCAACAATTTACCGCAAAGATCATCTTTGAAATCGCACCGGTAAATTGAGACGATTCAGTAAGTTCTATTTTCAAATTCTAATCAAACTATTAACTGGTTACAATATTACTATCAGAAATTTCGGTAATTTTCGAAGGCGTTAAGAATGGACTGGAAATGCGGCCATCTTTGCCTATGCATTTCAACATAGGCCCATTTCAGTACCATTAAGGCAAATCTGCCGAAGTTTTAGCCGAATTAATATTAAATTATAACCTAAATTCTAATACCGTACTAAAAATAACAGGAAAAAACTGAAAATTGTCTGTAGATTTATTTAAATTTTGCAAATGTGAACAATATGGCAATGGCGGCCGTTCCTTTTGTGCCCACCACGAGGCAGATTCTTATTTGAAAAGTTAAGATTGATGTATTTTATCTTGATTTTATTGTAGAATGGGAACCAGAGTTTACGTAGGGCGTTTAAACTACGACGTTCGTGAAAGAGATCTTGAAAAATTCTTCAAGGGATACGGAAGAATTCGAGAAATCCTCCTTAAAAATGGGTTTGGATTTGTGGTAAGTACCAAAATCAAATAAAAAAATTTAAATTAAAAATAAAATGATGACTACATCTTTCGGGACCTATGATCTATGCGGACAACTAACCCAACGTGTACTGAACTTTTTATTCGACTTAAACTTTTTTTTTTTTAAACGAAGCATTAATATTGATATTAATTAATATTTTTTTATTAATTTTTAAACAGGAATTCGACGACTATAGAGATGCTGATGATGCGGTTTACGAATTAAACGGCAAGGAATTACTTGGCGAAAGGTATAAAAAAAAAAAATTGCTTTTATCTCGTGTAAATATAAAAATGATGACTATCTTTTGGGACCTATGATCCATGCGGATAACTATCCCAACGTGTACTGAATTTATATTTTATAGTGATTTTGTGATTTTTTTCGCGAAACAAATCTAACCTTAATTTTTAATCACTTAAGAGTGTCCGTCGAACATGCTCGAGGAACTCCACATGGCAGTGACCTTTGGCGCGGAAGAAGCAGGGGCCCAAGAGCTCCTCCCCGCAGACGGAACGGCGGTCGTGATAAGTAAGTACATAATTGAGGAAATGAAAAGATATGGTTTACTACTAATTGGTGTTTATAGTTCAAGGTATGGACCTCCTACAAGAACCGAATACAGATTGATCGTGGAGAACTTATCAAGCAGAGTCAGCTGGCAGGTAAAATGGGATAGTAGTTAAGCCGTAACTGTTTTGATAAAAGTTATATAAATTTTTTTAATTATGACAAACAAAATTGACAAACCTCCGCTCCGGCATGGGGACAGTTCTTGAGCAATGTGTGACTGGTGCTGCGCTTTAATTGCTAGGTGTTTATGACTTCACCAGATCATGCATTGAGGGATTACACTACAGGAACGTATGTTAGCTCTGCAACAAACCAAAAAAAAAAACTTTAAAAAAATGAATACAAGTCATGTATGTATTTTTTAGTTTAACCCGTCTAGTGCATGATTTATATATACAAGTTTCTACTAAATTTGCTAATCACAAGTTTAGTATTTATTTTGTTTTCTATTTTTTCTATTTAAAAATGGGTCTTGTTATGTACGATTAATCCATTTTTTATGCAGTAGAACTGACCCCATGTTTGTTTATTTTGCGTATGATGTTGTGTTACATGTAATGTTTCTTTCTAAGACCCCCTAAGTTGGCTATCATCGCGGAGTTTGAGGTTGATGTGAGCGATTCACCTTCCTAGTAGAGGGAGAGCGTGTCAGGCGTTGCCTACCTACCCCACACAGTGTGGTTGAGGGCGATGTCGATTAAAGGGCATTCAGCGTTCCATATCATTGGCGAAGTGATGAGTAAGATCCGTTCTACTACCAACCACTACCAATCGTATGGCACCAATTCGGGTTCCATCCACCATGATGTGGTTCTGGCGCCAGTCGGTCCATCCACACACATGCACGCAATAGAATGCTTGGTTTGGCTTGCCCAAAATGGCAGAAGTTTTCATCCCCACAATGCTGATGCCCGGGACGAAAGGGGGAGCCACGTGGTCTGGCCATGGCTTCCCCACCCAAACGATGGTCGAAAAATTGAGTGCGGTTGATGTGGTCCAGTCTGGCTACAACCGAATCTGATGCCAGGGTTTAGGAGAGGCCACCTTCGTCCCACTACCCTCTCAATCTCGGGGTTCATTGAGATGTATTGTCGTGCATAAAAGCTTACTTTAAAAGGTAATTTTTTGTGCGATTATGAAAACGCCTTTTATTTTGTCTCTTTAATGTTCGTGTTAAAAACAAAATGCCTATGCTATGACGATGCTGTTGTAGCTCACGATATGCCACTCAAGGAAATACGGAGGAGGGAAAAATGGCCTCAACATTTCTCGAGAACAATTTTAATTTTAACAATATTTTTTAAAAATTAATTTTATTATTTCTTTTGGTGGGGATGATGGATGGTAAGTGGAACTCAATGAAAGGACACTGAAGCCGGGGCTTTGTGGTCTAAAGTTGGGCCAATTGGTGGTTGAGTTTGGATTTATTTTGAATGAATGGTGTTTAACTTAGCTTTTTTTGTACTACGTTAAGGACTTGAAAGACTACATGAGGCAAGCTGGCGAGGTGACGTATGCTGATGCACACAAGCAACACCGAAATGAAGGGTAATTTGATTTATTTACTTAAATCTTTTAAACAAATATTTATATTTTTGAATTGTTATTTTTTTAGGGTTGTCGAGTTTGCTACATATGCGGATATGAAGAATGCGATTGAAAAATTGAACGATACCGAACTGAATGGTCGGCGAGTAAGACTAATTGAAGACAAATCGCACAGACGCCGCAGGTATGATAAGTTTGATACGGTTGACGATAAGAAAAAGTGCTTACCAATTGACGAGTGTAGTGGGTCTGTTTCCAGGTCTCGGTCGAGATCGCGTTCAGGAAGCCACAGCAAGTCTCGCAGCAGGAGTCATTCTCGTTCGCGATCTCGCTCAAAGTCACGTTCCAAATCAACTTCCCGATCAAGGTCCAGGTCTCGTTCCAAGTCTAAGTCTAAGTCCAGATCCCGAAGCAATTCGCACGATCGCAGCAAATCGCGCTCCCAGAGCCGCAGCAAGAGCAAGGAGAAGAGCAAGTCCAAGTCACGTTCTCACTCGCGATCCAAGTCGCCGGAGAAAGACGGAGATAGATCGCCAGAGAAAAATAACAAAGACGAATAAGATGTTGGTCGCTTCTCACCATGTTTCATAATCTTCGTATCAATAAAAGGGTTAAATTCTGTATCCACTTCATTTTTAGTTTGATGTGGTGCCATTACACAATCTACTGAATAACCACTTTTCGAAATTTGAGTGTCATAGTTTAGTGTAATGTCACTTTGATGAAATTCTATATCACTATAATCAGAGTGTTTAAAGAAGTTGGTTTTTGATATTTTCCATCTTGTAGTATTCATAAAAGCATTCGCTGATTCATACTCTAAAAAATATTTCCCTGTATTTCAACTATGCATAACATCATACGTGAGTTTTTTAATTTTTTTTTTTATTTTGCAATTCTGTAATTTGACTCCACAAGGTGGTTATTATTATAATAAAGTAATCAAAATGTACCTCAAATTTTTTTGTTTTGCTTACCACATGCACAAAAAGCTTCGTAATTGCAAAAAGATGCCTCGATTACTCTTTGCACTGTGCGGGTACATTTCAGTATGAAAAAGAAAGAAAAATTTGTAACGGTAAATCCCTGATTTGAAATGATTAAAAAATAATTTTAAAAGCTACCATTTTACATATGAACAAACTAATTTGTACAAATGAGTATAATTAAGGTAATCACAGCACCAATATTCAGTGGTTTTGTAAAATGTTACAACCTGCACAATTCTTTACAATCACAACAGAATTACAGTCCAAATGCTATTAAAATAGTAACATAAAGCTGAAATAATTTACATAAAAAAAAAAATAAATAGTAACAAAAAACTGTCTTTCGATCATTAGATTATTGAATTTTACACTACAGAGAGCAACATGACTAACAATCTCATTATATTCATAATAAAACATAATTTTGTGTTAAACAACCATACTTTGGTTCGAATCCCGGTGACTGCTCATTAACCACAAATATTGCACTTGAGCAGGAACATGAAATATATATTAAAGCAGCCCCGTGTTTTCTTCAATTCTTCTCAAATAAAACTTAACATTTTGAGTCTTTTAACAGCAAATTATATTTCTAATCTTCTTTTTTTACTGGTAGGCAGTTCACCGTTACTTAAATAATACTGCATTAAATCGAAATCTTGTCATTTTGTGACAATAAATTCGTCTATCTGGAAACCACCTCAGCAAATCTTCATGTTTACTACACTATTATATATTTTTTTAAATAATTTTCTTTTCTTACTGACTCCTAAAGATCAACCTTGCTATGAGCTAATTCAATGTGTAACAAACTGAATGTTGAAATCCACAACGAATATAAATTTTAGCACTAGTACAACTCGGCTAAAGCATGGCACCTGAGGCGTTCGCGTTTATATGTGAAATGAATGGCACTAAATATATTAATTTTCTGAAAGAGAAATGCGATGAACATGGATTTGATACACATTATCAGAGGCAAGGACAATGATGAAATACGGAGCAGTTATTCAAAAAAAGTAGCTTCTTAGCATTTTGTTTTTCTTCATGTCGGACATAAAACTAAGTACCAATTAAAAAAAATAAAAAATTACAACCCTGAAAATCAATTTATTAATATTTTACCTTTCAAAATGTAATCTGTCAACAATGTTGGAACTGTAGGACTATCATCATTAATAGCCTGCAAAACTGGTATTAAAAACAATTTAATTTACAGCCAATAATCATGTTAGAATTTTTATTTACTTTTAATTAATACTTGTAACGTTGGATTAGAAGGCGGTCCCAGTCCAGTATGATACGGAATAACAGTAGTCAAATACTGGAAATAATTTTATTTGTAAAAAATTAATTAATTAATTAAAAATAATAATAAATTAATATTTTCTCACTTTGGGTTCTGTTCCATTGAGTCCTGATACTCGTCCTTTACGTTTCTTTTCCAAATTATACTGGCGTCTTTTATTTTGTACACTGAGCAGCAATGAAATGAATGTATTTTTCAGTTCCTTCTCATATTCCAGCTCGTCTCTTAAAGCTAATTCTTGGATTAAAGTTTCCGAATAATCTTTGATCATGCTTTCCAATTCAACATATAATTCATTCAGCTGCACTAGTGATAATGTCTTCAATTCTTTAAAAAAAAATCAAAATTATTTCTTTAAGCACTTTATAGATTTTAGTACTTACTTTCTTCATACATGGGTGACGATATAGCCGCTTTGCCCTTGAGTTCCAATGGATCCGTTGATAGAGTTGGCGAACAATCCGAATCGTGCCCATCCTCCGTAGATGGCGTATCCTGTTGCTGCGCACAACAAAAGAAAAAATTGTAGAACTTTACAGTCTTAACCTTTTCCAAGCAATTAACCAAACCTGCATTATCTCGTCTATCTCTTCCAGCACTTCCTCAGCAGTGAACATCGGCTCTTGTTGCAAACTAGAGATAATCAGAGAATGCAGATCTAAATCCTTAGCCACATCGTCATCTTCATCGTCATAATCTAAATCCTCACTCGAATCTCTTTCCTAATAAAAATAAATTAAATAATATATATATATATATATATATATATATATATATATATAAATATATATAAAAATAAATTAAAATATATATATATATATAAATATAAAATATATATTTACCCTTTTGTCATTTAAATTAAGTGTCGGCATGTGAAGTTTTCTTGCATACGATTTTGACCAATCTATGGGTAATATGTTACCGAAATTGCCCGTTATGGTCCACCACATTCTGAAAAAAATGAAATCTTACATTTTAGAAATTAAAATTGAAATATTGACGCTTTTTTGGTTTAATTAATTAACAACTTCAACCATATGGAACCAACACCGCCCATGTATTAAATAATTATAAATTATAGCTCATCGCTGTTAACACATGCACCTTGTTTATCTGCATCTAAACGATAGACAGATGCACACATTTTTATCATCACGTTTTCCTCAAATATAAATAAAAATTCCTAATTTAATTTTACCAACCAACAAATGCGCCAAAAATAAACACCATTTTACTGTTCTTTCAGTGCCGACTTTTTCTCCTCTAATGAACCTAATCTAATTAGTCTAGATATAACTACTGATAACATTAGAACTAAGCTATAATCTCAATTTTTTTATTGACTGAAGCTTTTTTTTGTACACGAACGGGAAATTAGAAAAACAGCCACATCCTAGCACTAGCCTCAATACAACCAACAGTTTTAGTAACAAAAAATGATTCTAATCATTCGAAGTTTATAAACCATTCGAGTTGTATAAAAAATTCAAATTTAATGCACTTTATGGAGAATTTACTTTATTTTTCCATTTATAATACATGAACTAACGTAACCTTGAGCAGCCGTATTCAATTATAATCCAATATGGATGCCTTGACAACACAAGTTTGCAGTTTGTTTCCTTGACAACCCCAAACTTATGTCAAATAAAGCGTCACCATTGGGAGTAAAGGAAAAACCCTTTTTGGCTCCAGTTTGTCTGCACAATAAAACGCTGTATATTCATTAATCATACGAGATTATTAATGATAACGATCGAAGGTAGAAACCTACATTTTAAAAAAATTGCTCGGATCAATGGTTGACATTTCTCTGACATTCATTACATTTTTTTATTTTTGCATCGATTAGCTATACATTACATTTATTTCCGATTAACGACTAAAACTGTAATGTTTTTTCTTAATAGACACATCAAGAGCACCGCAGTTACTTTCTTCCACACAATTGATTTTGGAAGAGGACGAAGACATGATCCGCTCGAATATATTGATTGCCGACAACAAACTCGTCCTGCGTCTTTTTTTTCTTCTTCTTTTCAGTATATATGGTTACTAATTTGGAAAACGACTTTTGATTCAAGTTCAATGAATTTGTTTACAATTTTTCCTCCGGTCCTTATTTAATCTCTCATTACTCGTTACGAATTTTTAATTTTTTGCTTGTTTAGCTCGTCACAAGATGGCTTCAAAACTGATCAATCCATGAATCATTGGATCATGACACAGGTTCATCTTATTAGACAGAAGCTGCACTGAATCTCAAAGGGGATCAGAGTGCCAATTACTTTTCAACCACCAGTCTGGCGCCATATTTTTTAAAAACCGACTGGGCTAGTTGCACCCAGCTTGGTGACTCAATATATTTATGAGATTTACATAAACATGAGATTGTCTTTGCAAGGTTATAATTAACAGCTTCGAGTTAAATTATGCGACATTAAACATCCAACTAAAAAAAAAATTGCTTAAATTCTAAGTAGATTCGTATTACGGAGCTAGAAATGAAATTGTTATGCAGGAAATTTAATTAAAGTAGTTGGGTAAACATGATAATTCCTCTAATCTAGAACAAGCTACCCATTAAGGAATAGTAAGTGATATCTTTGTGGGCAGTCGTTGCGAATATACGACAAAAACTGCAACCATAAAAGCATAAATCGTCAATTATTGACTGGCAACCCACAATAGTACCTCAAAAAATTCTATACTGTAACTAGGAAATCCCAATTAAATAAATCATCATTTTTTGTCAAGGTTCCAAGGTTGATTTTTTTTTTTAAATTTAGATTTTCCTTCATATTGATCTCACACCGTGCAAGGCCAAGGCGGTTTTGGCAACCTAGCACTGCGTTAAAATGTATAGAATACGCCACAAAACACAAGTTTGTACCTATTTTTTTATTTTCGCCATGTTTTCGTGCCAGCAAGTGGCTAATGGAAAGACCGCTTGGAAACTCATTTGATCGATCTAGGCTAAACCCAAATGTGTTCTCCCTCCATTTAGGTCATGCTACAACACTAATATAAAATTAAATCCACTATTTTCCCACGGTTTCTTTCAAATTCTGACGAACTTCAGTGTTAAATTTATTTTATTTACAAGTCACTCGTTTTAATTTTAATAAACATTGCGTGTAATTTCCATTTCCTCGAACAGCTGATGCTCTGAATACAAGATGAACAAGAATTTATGACAGGGAACGGCTTTTTATTCAATTAGTAACTGTGTGTGCGGTTTCTAGTTTGTTTATTTTCTCTAAATCCATTCAATTTATCTCATCCCAACCCTTTAATTCTGGATTTAAATTGTGCAAATGCGACGTAGGGCGTCACTGAAAAAAAAAATCTACCGCTTTCAAATTTGGTTAGAAAAATGCAAAATAATGAAGATAAGTACTCACTGGCATTCATTCATGATTTCTTCTTGCGTTCTCACTTGAACTGGAGCGAATTTTTCTACCTTTTCATCGTAATTGCAAAAACACTTGGTGATTTTCTCATCGAAGGTGTTCACTAGATCCTCCAGAGAACCGGAAAATGTTTCGCTGAAATTGTCCGCAAATGAATTGTCGTTGTACTCTGCAGGAACCTTTGAGTCCTTATTCGAATTTTCTACGTCTTCGGAACTCTGGAAATCGTTGAAATCCACCCATTCTTCGGTCTCAAATTTCGCTAACGGAGCCTCGACTGCTGTATTCCAGCAGTCAGCCATTTTTTCCCTCATCGTGCTTTGGCTCGAGTTTGGTCGGCTCTGCTGCACTGCAGTCACGCGTATTTCGAGAAATGTCCGAGATTCCGCGCGGTATACGATATATACGATCGATCTCGCCCTGCTGTTGGTGCTTGACTGGTTTCTTTGCTCAACGAATAGAAGTCTTTCAAGAGAAATAAAAGCAAATAAAACACATCTGACGAATATATTTACCTTTGATTCTTCTATTAAACTTTATACTTTTATTTTTGATTGGATAATAAGTTTTGTTTTTAGATTTTTATTTGTTCACTTTATGTGAAGAAAGCAACTGAATATTGAGCAGGTGTGTTTAGTACTAATTGGATGGGGTCGTTGACCAGCAGTCACTCACCTGGTTGAAAAGGTCATATAATAATCAATAAAATTAAGATAATGGTTGGATTTAATGAATACATAAAGTTTTATTTGCATTGAATAGAATTGAAGCAAAATTTATGATCGTTTATATAGTATCAAAAATTACATTAAAATAATAATACATACATTAAAATAAAAAAAATTGCTGAAATAGAGTACATAAATTAAATAGAAATACTCATAAATGTGCTTTTGGCTGTGCGTAAATTCTGCTTCACTGCACAACTCGTTACCAATCACTGAATGGCGATGTCGAAGCAAATGGGCATGTCGTATCGTATACATCTAATGGTGAAACTACTCCTAATATTAGTCCCGACAATTACCGTGCTTTAAAAAAATAACAAATCCAAATATTCTGTAATTTTAATTTTTTAAATTTTTAAATTTTTTTTATTAAAATATATAAATTAGTAGTTGTTTTCATTATATATGCACAAAATTTAATCTCTTGTGAACGAGCTTACACATTTTCATCGTAACAAAATCATAACAAAATCAACAATAGATGGCGCCAGCCCGTAAATCAGCTTATAGCCTCGACTTCTACCATCGTCTCAACTTTTGATTCCGCAGCAGTAAAGCAAAGAAAGGACTAATAATGTCGCAAACCTACAAAAAATTTCTTCGATTACTAGATAAATGGCCTATTGATCCTACAAAAACTGGCCGTGATCTAGGTGAACACATTAGAGTCAAAATTGCTCAGGGTTTTCGTCAAGGTGAAACGTCTGTTGTTAATGAACGCGAGTGTGAGAAAACCTATGCCAGCTTGAGTCGCATTGCATCGAATTACTACGGGGACAAATACAAGAGAAGGTTCGAATCATCTGCTTCCGGGCTGTCTGCGGATGACTGCAGGAGAATCATTTCCAATGACGGATTGAAAGAAGTCGAGAACATTTATGCCAGTCGTTTAGAGAAAATGAAAATGTTTTTTAAACGCAAACAGACTGATGCTACTTAAAATGTTGTAATAAACAAATATTTTTCTGTGTATTTATTTGTTTTTCCTACATGCAATTATTTTATAATTTGATGGGAAGTTCCGCAATGAGTCGCCAGGTAGTGCTGCTTCCCGATTATTTCATCAACAACTAAAAAGTAAATCATTACCTTATTTGAAAATCAATCTAAAATGTCATTTTCCACAGCTCACTCGAAAAGTTTACTGTAAGTGCTCGCATTGCCTAAGGTTATGGGGAATTTATACTTTCGCAATTTTTACAAGCAAGCTCGCACACGATTGGTCACTGATGACATCATCCATCGAAAGCTATTTTTGGTTGTCACAGTGTGCGTAATTGGCAAACTGCGCCTGCGTTGATAAAATGTCCGCCATTGTACCGTCGTTGTGTATTTACGATTTTTTTACGGAAACAAACCTGTTTCATGGCTGATATTTAACTCAATTTAAACGGTTACTATCCGATTCATATCGCACACATTACCATTGTTCCGACATGTCTTATTCTAATACGACCTTGGTTTGCATCTCCACAAAAAGTTCATTGGCGGCTTTTCACAATTTGAACTTTGGTAGGTAAAAGAATCAGTAGAGAAAAACTTATAACTGCATTCTGCACAAACATAATTTTTGTTCGATTTATTTTATCCGTTGAATTTACTGATAATTGTGTAGGGCGGAAATCGAATATTAAAAAAAAAATTATGTAAGTATAAAATTCTAGTGGGGTTAAATTAAATTATATCCTAAATTAAGGTATTAAAACAAGCAAATGAATTATAAACGATGAAAAGAAGTTGTTTATGATAATTGTTCGTATTTTTAAAGTGCACAAATTGGCAATTTTCAGAAAATCTGTGCTAATCTTAAAAATTGAGGGTTCACCAAAATAAAAAGATAATATTTGATGTACTTTAACCCTCTTAAAACACAAGTGAGTAATCGTCGTGGCACTTTTACATAGTATTCTACTATTTTTTTAGAATATTTGATGTAAATATGAGATTTAAAATTGAATAACTGTTCCTTTTGTCTATTTTTTATTGCCACGTGAAGGTTGAGGTAATTTAAACGAAGAATAATCCAAAATGGGAGCTTTTTTGGACAAGCCGAAGACCGACAAGTACAATGAAAATGGATCGGGCAATGGACTCAGGTACTCACTTAGCAGTATGCAAGGATGGCGTATCGAAATGGAGGACGCCCACTGTGCTGTGCTTGGTTTACCTCAAGGACTCGAAGACTGGTCTTTTTTTGCGGTGTTTGATGGACACGCTGGCGCTCGCGTTTCGGCCCATTGTGCCGAGAATCTGCTCGACTCGATTACACAAAGTGAGGAATTTTGCAAAAACGCAAACAGCTGTGATCTGTCGAGCAACGCACAGACGAATGTGGACAATGTGAAAACGGGAATTCGTGATGGATTTTTACGTCTGGATGAGAAAATGCGCTCACTGATCAGTGGAGAAGACAAGAGTGGTTCGACAGCTGTTTGCTGTTTGATTTCTTCGCATCACATATTCATTGCCAATTGCGGGGATTCGAGGGCAGTGCTGTCGAGAGATAAAAAAGTCATGTTCAGTACCTTAGATCATAAGCCTATAAATCCAGTAGAGAAAGAACGCATACAGAATGCGGGTGGTAGCGTCATGATTCAACGAGTCAACGGCTCTTTGGCTGTTTCTCGCGCTTTGGGTGATTTTGAGTACAAACAAGTAGAAGGCAAAGGACCTTGTGAACAGTTAGTTTCTCCCGAGCCGGAAATTTTTGTTGAGAAGAGGGATAACGAGTTAGATGAATTTCTTATTTTGGCTTGCGATGGTGTATGGGATGTCATGTCCAATGACGAACTGTGTGATTTTGTCAGGTCCAGACTTTTTGTTAGTGACAACTTGACTACCATATGCAACGAAGTCGTAGATACTTGTCTGTATAAGGTATTATTAACTGTCCAGTTAATTCGTCTAATTTTTGTAATTAATTTTTAATTTTTAATAGGGGAGCCGAGATAACATGAGTATTGTCCTAGTCACCTTTCCTGGAGCACCTAAAGTTTCGGAAGAGGCGGTTAGAAAGGAGCGAGAGTTAGAAAATTATTTGGAAAAGAAAATAACTGGTAATTTATTATTTTCAATTCACAATCAACTACAAGTTTTAAAAGAACAATGGGATTAGCTTTTTTTATCTTTTGTTTTTTATATTTTGTTTTTTATTTTTTATTTTTTACTTTGTGTTATTTTTTCAATAACTAGGAATTCTGGAACAAGGAGATCAAGTTGAATTGCTTCATGTCATGCAGATTTTGTCTGAAGAAGAAATACCGAATCTTCCTCCTGGTGGCGGATTAAGTGCCAAGTATATTTCTAAATTACTTCTAATTGGTTTCTTTTTAATTACTATGATTTTATTTTGCAGGAGAAGTTTCATTGAGTCAGTTTTTGAAAAACTACGACCGAAAGCAGTTGACAATGTAAATAATAGAATTTATATTTAAAACAACTTGAATAATAATTTTTTTCATTATTGTTTTATAGGAAAATGGACATGGTAGCAGTTGGTAGCACATTTTTGTGTGTGGCGTATTTGAAAATGACGACATTCACGTTATATGAGCGTTAGTAAAATACGAAATTCGTAGGACTATTATAAACACAATCAAGTGCTACATTTTTAAAATGTTTATATAAAAAAATTAGGTAACCATTCTTATTTTTTCCTTTTAGTTTTTTTAACAATCAATAATAATAATATCATATGTGTAGTTTCTGGAGTTAATTGTAATTATACACAAATTAAGTTGCTCTCTTGCTCCGGAATATGAAACTGCATTTAGTTGAGAGCATTAGGCTTAAAGGGGTTGTATGTCTAAAGTTGAGTAAAATTTTCCTATTGCTTATTTACAAAAAAAAAATTAATAAAAAAAATTTTAAAAAAATTGATGAAACGATGGGTTTAAAAAGACACGAGGAAAAAATGTTTATTTGTATATATATAATACCTGCGAAGACATTTTTCTTAGATTTGTGTCTGTAAAACATGAAAAATACCTGGGCATTTGTGTAGACCGAATTGCTGTTGTACAAGAATGGATTGATATATATAAAAATCTTCCTGCACGTTAGTTACCAAAGTGTTAATTATAATATCAATAAAATATCAAGTTGTGGATTTGGATTTTTTTTTGTTTTATTTTATTTTTATTTTAATGCCATATAACAATAGATGCAGGTTTCTCTTTATATTGTATGTTTGTGCTGTCACAGCATACTGTAACATAAGTTAGGTATCAGGTTTTATAAATGTTTTATAGTATGTGGGATTGTTTTTCAATTTAAATGTACCCTGCAGAAATTCTTTTTGCTTCAATGTTCAAAATAGAGATCAATTTTGCATTTAAAAATATTTCGTTTGCTACTAAATAACAAAATAATAAAAAAATAAGCTTTTATAAAAATATATATATTTGCAGCTGACATTTTTAGTTAAAAGTTGTAATAAAATAAAAAGACGAAAAGTGTATGACGTAAATGATATTAATGCTTTAAATAAATTAATAAATTGGATATCAAATGTCAAGATCACAAGTGTTACAGTCGTACACAGTTATATTTAAAATCAAAATTTAATTATGTTTTATACAAATACAATAAATGCAGAAACTATACAAAGCACACTTGGAACAATTGTGAAATCAATTACATAAATATTGTAAACAAAACAATGTTCGTAACATGAATGATGAGTTTTTAGGGAATAGGATGTAAAATAAATTATAAAATCACAAATTTTACACCGTTCAAAGTAACTTGAAAGAAGAAAATAATAATTTACTTAAAAATTGTGCATTTCCAACTTCTAAAAGTTGCAAAAAGTAGCACCTTAAAATTCGATTTCTTTTCTAACGTTAAAAACCTTAAGGCAACCTGTGATTACTTCAAAACAAATTTTTATATATTTATATATCAATTTACGATCTTCCAACAACTCAACATGATTAATTAAAAAATATTCAATAATCAGGTCATTTTGTTTTTTAAATAAAATTTCATTTAAGAAACTTTCTTTTTTTATTTATTTACTTTTTGTGTCAGATGAGAAAATTGATACATTTTATTTTATTAATTGATTAAAAAGAAAATCAATCACATACTCAAAAAAACAAATCTAATTCTTCAAATAAAACTCGATCTAAGTTATAGAAATATTGTATTAAAAACTCTTCCACGTATCTAATATTTACATTGTTCGTATATTCACACATCAACAACCATACAATAAAATCACCTGACTCATTTATCACATGATTAAAAAACTGATAATTATCTCTCCTTAAACTATATTTGATCATCTGATGAACTATCTTACCTATTGTCTCAATAGTGATTCTAAGTACAACAGTTTTACCTGACTAGGACATTGCCACAGTGTTCTAAACGCCCTTCACACTTCAGCCCCTAAATCTTGAACACCACCTTCAGCAATTGGCACATATTTGTCATCAATTTTCACCAATACAATAGTCCTATCCACATGAGAGCGTCTACCAATATCCCTATGACATGGAACCCATCTGTGAACGATCGAGCCCTCCATTCCTTTCTCAGGGGTCCAATCCTTCCAATTATTTTTCCCTCCTCGCTGCCTCATCAACTCATCGGGCCATTGAACATCTATTCTGCGTCCAAGGTTGATAGTATCATAAATTTGACTCGGTTCAACGATCTAGAAATAATACCGAACATTAAACTACTGTAAATTGAGGAATACGCGAATATAAAAGAGGCGAAAATATAATCATTTTGAAAAAATTTACCCGCACTCTCTGCATGCCTAATTCTTTGGATGACGAATCTTTAGAGCTCAAACCATCTCCGGGTATAAGTCCAGCTAAACTCGTTAACGTTGAACTACTAGGTTTTCCGGCAGAACTTACATTAGATATCAAGCTGCCACGATTTGGTAAACGACCCAGACTACTACTATTGACACGTCCCAGACTACTGCTATTGACGCGACCCATGCTGCCACCAATTTGAGCACTATCACCCGAGTGGCTGGAAGATGTGTTGTGACCGCTGTATTGAGTAGTAAAGCCTTAAAAAAATAATTAAATAAACTCGAATTTTTAAATCTCAATCGTACACATAGACACCCTACCTGTAATGCAAGGGACGGTTGAATAAACACCATCAGGTGAAGTGACGCCAGCCTCTTCGTGCGGAATGGAGCCGCCGCTAGAACATCCTTCTCCACACCTCCGGCGCAATCTTAAAACATTTAAAATTTTTTAAATAAAAATACTAAATCTATTAAAATCATTTTGAATTTCACCTTCTCCACACTCTTAGTACAGCTTGATTTATAGCGTCTAAACTCATCGGACCACCGACTATGCTACAAAGCTGATGGTGCGTGTCAGCGTATGACGTTGTAATTGGTGAAACGTAAATTGGATAACCAATTGGTTGATCGCAAGAAGAATTGATCAGATTTCTTAACGCCTGTTTGGCATTTTGAATAGATCCTCTCTCAGGATTACGATTGCGCAAATATACTAGTTCTTGCTGCTGACCGGCCCACAGTCCACGAACACATTCACGGTTAACTTTAATAACACGAAAACTAAGGTAGCGTTTATTGAGCATAATGATCTTATATTCGTCAGCACCGTCATCAAAAACGTGTCTGAGTGCTAGTAGAGAAGGCATGCCTGACAAAACTGCATTTCTCCAAGCTGGATCTCCTTCGTGAGAAATTACTAAGTTTTGTTCATACGCTGTTATGGAGTCGTATAAAATTTGCGGGTCTTCGTATTCTTCTGCAGACATAAAGTGATCCTGTAGAAAGAATAATTAATTTACATTATTTTATTTAAAAAAAATTGAAATTTGTTTCTTGCCTGGTGGAGTTTCAGAGACATTCGCACTCCGGGTGCAACAACTCTTCGTAAAAGTTCAACATCTGAGAAAACCCACTCATCTCGAAGCGATGTGATTCGAAAATCTCCTTTGAACAACGCGTGCAGCCCATACAGAAAAAAATCCACGCTAGAATAAGCGTTATGCGATGCAGTTCCGAGTGCTCTGCGCCCCAGGAGACTCAAAGAAAAGCACAAAGAAACTAAAATAGATTCTCGACTGCAATCGACAGCCTATCCGGGAAAAAAATTAGAAATAATGTCAATACAAACGCACTTTATCTCATTACTTTATCTCTTCTTCCAGCACAGTACTGAACCCAGTGCAAATAAACATTGGTGAAACTGTTTCGAGATATTCCTGAGGCCCGGAAGTCATAATCTTCATCAATATTCATATTAAACACTGGATCCAAGTCGACGAAGTTCTTATCGTGAGTCGCCTTCAATGCATCCTGTATGCAGGAAGCTGTCAACCATTCTTCCAACTTGGGTGATCGTACCGTGTAGTATATAATACTCTAATTTTATTATAGATAGATAAGTTAGCTCAATACATTGGGCCCTGTTATAACGAACACCTACCTTTACGTAATAAGTGATGAGCAGTTTGCGCAGATCAAATACCTGCAGCATGGAAGCAGCGCTGTTGTCAGTTATACTGTATCCCTCGAGTACATATTTCGTTGCTGTCACTTCCCACGCCAACCAACGCTGATTAAATGCAGCATTCATTGACAACATGTGAGGTAAATGTCCAGGCTCACAACAACAACATCCTTCATCTTCTTCGACGCCTTCACTAATAGCTTCAACTTCCCTTTGTTGACAATACGTTCCTAAAATCACGATTTTGTAGAACTTAGAACCAAATTTGTTAAAACATAACTAGTCTCCATACCTCTAAATTCAAGACCCCTCATCTGAAATGATACTAAACCATTGCCCATTTCGATGATGTGAATAAGGCAATTGAGGTAATCAGAAGCTAAAACGAAGCAATCTCCTTGCGCTACACTTCCCCATCGACCCATGAGCAAATCCCCGCACAAACTGTGCTGTAACGAACGGGTAAGGTGCTCATAAAATATTGAATTTAAGTTATTATCATCTGCACCCGGATTCCGTTCAAGATGCATAGCGAGTCTTGTATTGGAATGATCTACTCGTTTAGTACTAAATAGATAGATAAAAGTTTCAATTAGTCAATTATAAGACTACAAGAAAGGGTCTTTTTACTTATAATCACGTTCCCAGAATTTTATTGGTCGAACGTAAGAGGTAATAAAAATTGCACTTCCAAGAACGGGATTTAAGGGAGTTGAAAGGATTGCAGAAATTGCAGCTTGAATGAACAACATTGCAGAATCTGTAAAAATTAATTAAAGATTTCCTACCAAGTATGGCAATTTGTTTCAAAATTGAGTAAAGGATACGAGGCACACTGAATGGTTGTGCAAACGCATGAAATGCTGAGCCCCATGTGATTTGCCAAGGAGCAATATAAGTAATGATAAAGCGCACTTTAAGAATAAATTCATATAACTGAAAATTAAACAAAATGTTAATTAAATTTAGTATTATATATTGAATAAATAAAATACCAACCTTAGACAGCACAATACTCATTATAAAATAATCTATTAGGAATGTTTCGGAAGAATCTTTGTAATCAAAATTGAAGAAAAAATAAGTAAATATAAGAACAAAATATTGACGTGTTGTATCGGAGAATGCGTTTCGCAGGCACTTCAAGCTGCAGATCACAACTACCACGGATCCTCCGCTATATAAAAATAATTTTTGAATTAAAAATCTACACGAATTACTTTGAAAAAGCATTTTACTTACTAAATGCCAAATTTTTTCACTATTTGCGGTGAATCTTTGGTTAAGGCACTCAAAAAAACTAGAGGGTACATAATATTTCTTTCAAAAAACCACAGCCAGATGAACAGTTTTTCAAACCACATAATTTTTGCTGCATCTATTGACGTAAATTGTGTTAGTTGATAAGAACGACAACATTCATAGCTAAAATGACACCTTTGGCTTCAAATTGCCTGTACTCGTAAGGTCTTAAGATTGGATGAGAACAACACAACCACGGAAGTTGTTTTCGAAGTTGAGGAATGATGTAATGAATTATGATACCGAAAAAACCAGTAATGCAATACAAAACAATACTTAAAGCTGGCTGAAGAACTGCAAAAACGGTGCTGATGTGAACAGCAAAAACTAATATTCCAATCAAAGTGCAAACAATTGCATCAGATTTTAGCCTGTTGTACTGCAAAACAAAAAATAAATTAATAATAATAATAATAAAGTGTCTGTAAATATACTCACAACTGTTGCTTTTAATTTCTCTGGCAATGGATCAATCAATTCACCTTCAGATTGATTCTGTTTTTGATCCTCGTCTTGCCACAGCTGGCTACGGATTAATGCCCATAAAACTGTCGGATCGCTTGAATTTCGACTTAAATGGTAGCAGAGAGAGACAAGTAATCCACAAAAAATAGAGAACATTATATTATGAGGTGATGTGGATTCTTGTTCTCTGAAAGCTCCGTACGCAAAACCGTACAGAACTGCTACAGCAATAACGCTTCTTAAGCCAGAATATATTGATGAAATTAAACTCGTTGTGGCTATAAATCAATGATTTTTTCCTTAGTTTTGAATAAGATGTATGAATTACACATTCAACTCTTTCTTACCGTTTCCACCAAATATATGAATATCTATTTGTTCCATTAAGTACATAGTAAACGTGTTTATCTGTGGTAACAATCCTAAGCTAAAGGTAATAGGAAAACAGAGAAGAAAAACTGCAAGCAAAAAAAAATATTTTCAATAAAATAAAAAAATTGGGTAAAATTCAAATTACCAATTAACAGATCTCTTGCAAACAGAAGTAGTTTGTGATCAGTGAAGTACAATCCATATAATGTAAACGTTGTTTGATATGTTTTGTTATCCATACTAGATTGTAGAATTAAAACCAATACACAACAAATACAGAAATAAACTGGACGGCTGTAGGATATAATTCGATTAAAACCCTGCAATAAATCCATAATAATAAATAAAAAACAAACTCGATAATAAAAATACAAACTAACATGAGTTGGTGAAGCTGCATCAGGTTGTACACTCTGCAATAAAAATTAGTAATGACACAATAATAAATATATTCATATATAAAAAAACTCTTACTTTTAATAACGAATATTGACAACTTGCAATAACAACACAAAAGACAAATATCCAAATATCTTGAAAGAACTCAGCGCTGAGAAGTAACGCACCAAAGAGAGCAACTAGAACAGCTAACATTACTGATAATACATTTTCCGACAATCCAATATTTCTGCAAAAAAACACTCCAATTAACAGAATATTCTCATAAAACAGTATGTATTCTTACCTGTCTAATAGAGCCAGCAATTGCAAACGATCAAAGTGAATCTTAATAAATTTGCACGGAATAAGCCAAAACTTATAATATTGTTTGGGTTTGTGTAGTCTATCATCCAGAAATTTTAATTTGTTGCAAGTGCTTAATTCAATAACAGTTCCTCCTTGCAAACTAGGTGCTTGAGAAATATTTGCTTCATTCGGACTTATAACCGGTACACCGATAGCATTTTGAGTTCGATCGAGGAGGTTCGCAAACAACAGGAACGGACTTGGTTCGCGCACAGGAATTCCACATCGATGAAGACAAACACTGGTCTGTGGAACGCCCATGTGCATGTTAGGGCAATCCATACTGTTTACTTCAACCCCTTCATTATACGGAGGCATAAAAACCGCTGCGGGACTGTCTAAAATCACTGTAGAATCGGAGGTAGATGAATATTGAGAGCAATTTTCCCTAAAAAAATGTCAAAGTTGAAACTGATTTTTTTTAGTAATTTAATTTTGAAATTACCAATCTTGCTCTTGATTATTCATAAATCCCAATAATTTATTTTGAGACACAGGAACTAAACCTGAAGCTGTGCCTCTACTATTTTCATCAAAAGTATAGGTTAACCAATTACCTAAAAGATTAAAAATTGTAGAATTAATTTCGTTTGGTTTTTGTTTTGTTTTTAACCATATTCATCCTGAAAGCAATGGACAGCGCCGACTGTTGTATCATTGTGTGAATTGGCCAAATGCATTCCAGGACCAGACAAAACAGACGACAATACTGATAACGGTGGTCCACCATCGTGTTGATTTTTTGATGACTTTTGTTTCTTTCGACTAATAAAAACACAATATTAGTTTATAAAAAATAAAATAATTTTATTTTCATTAAATTACGTTGAGTCGTTTGAATTCACAGTTGAAACGGATCCCGGAAGCAAGGAAGAAAGCTCAGTTGCTCGACCTGAAACGTCGGAATTAGCTACTCCTCCTAAACGATGCCGTCTCCTCCTAGCTGCTAGTTTCCTCCGCTTTGTCGTTGGAATTACTGTAAATCGAATGTAATAAGTTGGAAAACGTAAATTTATCGTCAACACTAATGCCATTAATCTCTTCAAAAAAAGAAAAGCTTATAACCTTCATTGTTACCATCGCCATCTTTCTCAGAAGTGGATTCCTTTTCAGGACTTATTTCTATTTTGCCTAATGTTAAGCAGGAAACATTTCCGGCTCAATTAACATCATCGCTTAGCAAGCAAATCGATTATCAGCATAACAAAAATTAATAATTACGTTTCATGTCGATTTCCCTTTTAAGTTTTCTAAGTTCCCTTTCGCATTCTAGTGGATCAGAAGTATAAAGAATTTCTATCAATCTTCTACTTAATATTCCAGGATTATTGAGATCGCCATGCGATAAACTATTAGTTGAATGTGAAGGTGAAGGATGTTCCTCATTTTCTAAATTAATTATTCAATTTAACATCACTTTAAAATTTAAATTATTTCATCAACCTTCTGAAGTTGTTGAGTGTTGTTGGACGGGTCGGCGTTTCGGAATCGCTCCTTGAGAGGAACTGGCCAAATTATAATCGGGAGACGAAGAACATCTGTCACCGGCTGCAAGAAAACTCGTAAATTCAGGTTCACCATCAACAGTAGTGCTGCTCTTTGTGTCTTCGGATGAAGCTTCTACAGAATCAGCTATAGTTATTATTTAAAATAAAATTCATTACAAATTATATGAAATATTATCTATGTAAATAGTAACCGGAAGAATTTGAATTGCTGTCGGGACTAAATAGCCAATCCAATCCCAGAAGACTTCCCACAGATTGCTGTCGTTCTTCTGGCCTATGATCGAAATTTTGTTTCACAGTTGTAGTCGAATTTGATTCCATTTGATCGATTGGTTTTGGTTTAATGGATACTGCGATGTTAGATTTCAACGTTAGTGTTGAGCTGCCATCACTATCAACCTGCGACGAAGACGTAGTCTCACTTTGCCCAGCAGAGCCACTCTCACTCAAACTTGATTTGCTACTCGAATGTTGCGCACTAACTTCTAGTAAACATCTGGGTTTGGCGACTAATTCCACTTCTGTCGAACGCGGATCACTACTTTTCCTCACATCCGTGTCTTTAGATTTAAATTGAGTATAAGAATCAGTGTTTGCATTAACTTTGGATGTTTCTTCTTTCATTTTAACTCTTTCGGGAAAATATTTGTCGTATGAATTTTGATAAGCGTTATCAAGTGACTGGCTGCTAACAGAAGTCGCATTCGTAGAATGATATGCCTTCAGAGGCAAACTATCTTCCGAACCTCTATCGTTGGGCGATTCTAGTGACTGATGTCTAGCAAGTGGAGATGAATGCAGGCGGTCATCGAGCATAGTTCTATCAGTTAAATTGTCTGTCCTGTCACCAGTTCCAGATTGAAATTCATCCGTTTGTTCAGCGATTGGTTTAATGTCTTCACTAAAACTAGATCGAAGAAAGAAATCATAGCTGCGCCCACTGTATTGATTGCGCGATTTGCCATGCGCACTAATTCCTTCTAGACTAACAGGATGGGAAGGCGGTGCAGGTACGGGTGCGCACGTCTCCAAAGCACTACGCGTTCTTCTCACAACACGTTTGTCGCGATCGCCGTGTCTTGATTTCGAGTGACCAAGACGAACTCGTGCATCCATTTCTTCAAGCGGAAAACCTAATTCTAATGAACCAGTGGCTTTAAGAACATCGGACGAACTGCTTGGTAAACTGCAGGCCAAGTTAGACATGTTAGAAAAACGACGTCCGGGGATGCTGGCAGACATAGATGAAGTGGCAATCGAATCTCCCGACTGGTGCGATTCTACAGATTGACCATCCAATTTTTGTTTATCACCTTGTGAATCTTTAAAGAAAAATGTAAGTAAAACGTTTATTTTTATTTTTATTTTTATTTCATTTATAGACCTAAAAATAAACGATGATCGTTTGAAGAGTGCTGTTTGGTAAACGATGATTCCATGACTAAAACATCCTCCAGATTGACTTCGGTTTCACTTTTACTCACAGCTGATCGGTCTATAAATATAAATTTGAAATTTGAAATATGTATTCGTAAGAATTTCAATTTATACCTCCTAATTTTGGACTGTCTAAAATAGTAATTATTTTGTCGGATCTATGAACGTTAATTTTTTCGGTAATAGGTTTTACAGCTGTGTCTTCTGAACTTCCTGAACTGTTATTCCGGTGTACGTCTACTTTCAAATCTATAGTAAAAATAAAATAAGTTTCATAGAATTTGTTTCTTTTAAAAGAACTCTCTACCAATTGTGCTGCTGCGTGGTTTGGGCTCCATATCATCCATTACAATTTTGTTAATTAATTCCATAGAATCTAAAATTCTTGAGTTGAATTCCATTGAATCCTTGCGACTCAAACCATCTGCAATAGAATTACGTGAACTGCATTGCACTGGTGGTGTATTACACTTGGATTTTAACTCTGTCATTTCAATGCCCTCGGTTTCTCTACAAAAGATTAACATGTTAATAAGCAACGATCTGTATTGCCGCATATTGTACAATTTACTTTCTGCTCCGGCTGAACGAACTCTTACTGTCTTGATCGTCCGATTTTATACTCGTATCACTTGACACCTGAATGCATTCGCTTGTATCGAACATGAGATGCATGCGGTAGTTGATCGTTTTAATGACAATGAAGAGAATGCCGATTGTCACGGTATACAAAGTCCAAACGAAGAGCGTTGATAAATAGCACTAAAACGTAATAAACAAACAATAATCAAGACGAGGCATAAGTAAACAAAATGGGTGCAAAAGGTATTAGAGTAAAACCGTGTGAACTCACACTGCCATGTCATCTCACCTTCTCACCCCGTGTTGGTTTTAGAATAAATTCCGTTACTTACCAAATATAGAACTAAGGGAAAGCATAACAAAAATATCCAGACGTATAGATGAAGTGTATTGCATAAGACTTCTTGATGAGGATCGTAAAACCAACCACCAGTTATCGAAGCCCACACGCCCTGCCGTAATATTTCAAGGGTCTGCGAACCCATTTTATCAGATAATTTTACTGTTGATCGTTAGCAAACTCATTTTCGACCATCACATAACACAACCTTACACGAAGCACTATCGCATTCGGTGAATAATTACATTTTACGTCAACCCACTGCAGCCATGTTGAAAACTAGTTTATAGTGATGAACTCTCGCAATGCACGTGAGTGGTTTCATTTGATTGGGCATTTAGTCCCCGAGGTTTTAATCTATGACGATTGAAAATAATTTTTATTGTTGCAACATTATCATAAAAGTTTACGTCATTACCCAACCTGTAGTCTGAAAAATACGAAAATAGGAATAATTTGAAGAATACTTAGGAAATTATCTAAATCTTTTTCTTAAACGAAAAAATATTTTATTTAATTTGAAAATAAATAAGAGTAATTAATGTTTACAATTGAATTTTTACCTCTACGGTAAGAGAATGCGGTTGGCCAATCAAAACGTTCGTCACACCCTGTTTTGGTTGAAGGTCAAAGTACCAAAAATGGCGGCGCATCGTTGTGTCTGATGAGTGCTGTCGAGGTAGGGCTTCTTTTTCTGGGGAACCTATCGAATAATGGGTGCATCATTGCGAAAAATAACCATCGCATATGCTTATCTAATCGGACTGGTAATTTGGAACAGTAAGTCGTTGTCAACGAATCATCTAGATCCATGAAAAGTAGCAATGCATGCCGATGAGTTGGAAGGTGCCTGCTGCAGGCTTCCTTCGTTGGCCAACATTCCCGAGTCTATCGGTGTAGTACACCAGGACTTTGGGAGACTCGCTTCGATTGGATTTTACAGATGCCTACTATAGTTTCCCCGTCCATGGAACCCATCAAGGCGGCATTACGGGGAGAGAATGGCCGTGAAGACAGCAAAAAGGTGCTGTGGACAGCCATTTACGACTATGAAGCCCAGGGCGAGGACGAACTCAGCCTTCGGCGCGGAGAAGTGGTGGAAGTGCTGTCGAAAGACTCTAAAATCTCAGGGGACGAAGGCTGGTGGACGGGCAAAATCAGTGACAAAGTTGGTATTTTTCCTGCCAACTTTGTCACGCAGCAAGACGTGAACCACGTCTCACCCGTGGGAAACGACGACCGACCATTCGAAATTAAATTTTACGATTTAAAATTGGAAGAGGTGATCGGTGTGGGCGGGTTCGGCAAAGTATACCGTGGGTATTGGCGAGGTCAAGAAGTGGCCGTCAAAGCAGCCAGACAAGACCCCGATGAAGATATTAGTGTGACGGTCGAGAATGTACGACAGGAGGCGAAACTTTTCTGGCTGCTCAATCACCCGAATATTGTGACACTAAAGGGTGTGTGTCTTGAGGAGCCTAATTTGTGTCTTGTCATGGAATATGCTCGAGGTGGATCCCTTAATCGAGTGCTTCAAGGTCGGAAAATACCGCCAGATGTGCTTGTGGATTGGGCTATTCAAATTGCTGGAGGAATGAACTACCTGCACAAAGAGGCGCCTATTTCATTAATTCATCGAGATCTCAAGTCTAGTAATGGTAATCATACTTTTCTTTATATCAGAAATAAAAGTAGTCAAATGGTTATGTAACTCTGATATGCGAGAAATTTATTGTTTTATTATAAAGGAATTTTGTTATTTTGTTTAAATTTTCTCGAATCTTTTTTTAAATTTATTTTTATGATTTTATTTTATTTTTTTTAATTTCAGTTTTTTTTTTCTTTAATCAGACATACTTCAAATAATGTTTTTATCAATCAAGATTACAAACTAATTTAGTGATTTTTATATCAGAATTAAGTAAGGTATAATTAAATTGCATTCTAAGGTGTTTAACTGTCAGATTGATAATAACCTCTGTAATCAGTCATGTGAGAAAGGTAAAAATCGATGAAATGAGCCAACCAATGAAGTTGGCACGCAATGATAAATTTTGTTTACCCTAACCTAAAAACTTTTAATATCAGATATTCACGTATCTCAAAAACAGCTTTGACCCAAGAGAGATTTTTCTATTTTTTTAAACTGAATTATTTAGTAAAAGTGACTCTAAAACGTTAATAATTTTTTCTAAAGGGGGGGGGGATATTAATTTAATGGTTCAGGTTGAAGGAGAGGAAAAGTGATGGAAGGTACTTTGCTTTTTGTTAACATCCGGATTTCCTGTTTTGACTATTTAAATTTTTCACTCTAACTGTTTTCAAAGGTATTGTTACTGCTTCAAATCACACAATACCCTTGACATTTTAATTCTGTATAAATCTGCCCTTACAAGTTATGATTATAGTAACCTTCATTTTTTTTAAAAAAAAAAACGTCCAAATTTGGTAGTTGAAATTTAATAATAATTATATTTAATTAAATGTTAATGGTTAAGTGTTTTGGTTTTTATTTTTATTTTTTTATTTTTTTAATATTTTTTATATATTTATCTTTGGGCAAGGGCAGTTAGTTTATTTATTTATTTTTTATGGTGGAGAGTAGTGGGGAGTTTCTTGTTGATGGTTCAAGCAGCGGATGTGTGATAAAAACTAGTTAATCCACTTCATTTGGGATTCTGCTCAAAATATTTGCGTTTCAGGTGAAACGACTGTGTTCGTAGCTTCAAATGGTGTGTGTAGTTAGGAATAAAAATGAGCAATTTGTTTATCTATTTGATTTTTTTATTTATTTTTATATTATTATTATTATTACTTCTATTATGAAATTTATAATCAGATGATTAAATTTGCAACTCAAAGTTGAATTTATTATGAAAGTTTGAAAAATAATTCACATTATCCTGACTTTTAATGCAGTTAAGTGTTTTCTTCATCCTATTAGGTAAATGGCCTAATAACCTTTTTGAATTAATTCCATAAAGGCGCCAACGTTTCTTGGGAAAGTGTTCCCAATACCAGAGAAGGTTATTGATCTCTTAGGTTTCAGATGAGTCCAAATTTTTCACCATTTTCTTCTGCAATATCATATTTTTTTTTTCCGCGATTTTTTTTCTTGCTTGAATGTATCTATTGCAGCGTGGAGTGGCAATCGATTTACCACATGTCGATAAATTTAAAACTGAGAGATAATTTGACAATCAAAACCATTTTACTGCAAAATGAGTGAAAATTTTATTTTGGCAAGTCAACAGGTGTCAAAAAAATATTTTTACATTTTGGACATTTGAAAGAAGGGATTAGATTTAGTAAAACAAGTTTTTTTAAAAAATCTAGTAATTTTTTTTGACAAGTGATGTGCTGCTCGCCCTCTTCTTCTTTAAATCTCTTTTTTGCCTCTCATTCATTCAAGGACATTTAACTCATTGAAATGCTGTCAGTTAAGTCACCTGTGCAGGTGCCTCTCTTTCTTTGTTTGTTTTCCTGCTGTGGAGATGTTTTAAGTTAAAGCGAAAGAGGTGGAGCAAGAAGCGGAAATCTGTGTCAGTGTGAAAAGTAGTTTCGAGAATCCATTCTGATGTCAAGTTCAACCGTAAAAAGCCCATTAAGCATGATGATACTACAACTGTTTTCAAAAAGAAAACACAATCTCAGCACTTTGCGAATATCTCGCAAACTGGCAGATATTTGAATGCAAATCTGTGGTTCCACGTTCCAGAGCTTTTATTTGCCCCCTACAGACCTACGGATCTCGAGATAGACATGTCACAAGGTGCTGAATTCGTTTTTTACTTGGAAACATGTGTTCGATTGATATTCCGTGGGCAATTTTGAGTTTTGTGGTGATATGTCACTCCGGTGAGCACGTAGTTGGACTAGAAAGATTCTTAGGGATAACTGACAACAGTTTACTGACATTTTTGCAGAAGATGTCTTATTAAAACAACTACAACAGGTGTTTATCTTTCAGCAAAACCGACAGAACGTGCAAACCGAGATTTAAAAGCAATGATAAGAGAAGTTTTTAGTACTCGGTTAGGTTCATCTCTTTTCCGTTATTAATTATGGTCCACGCATTTCCATTTTAACATTAAATTTAAAATGATTGGCCACCGCTTGCAGCATACATTTCAATCTGTAAATTACGCTTTGTTTGTAGACAACCGGAAGTATTCTTTGATTATGCTGCGGAGCAGATTTTTGAATTATTCATTAAATGTAAATTGGGCGTGCAAAATTGTTTCGCACGCTTGTCTTTTAGCATTAACCCTTTTGATGTTTAAAGTAGTGGACAGCATTAACCTAGAAAAACCAAAAAAAAAAAAAAAAAAAAAATAAGTTGCTAACCCCTCATTACCGAGTCATTTGTGAGGTCGTATTCATTTCACTCGAATAAATCAGTTTATCAAGAACAAAGACTTGATTGAGGTATCGAGATGAAGATAAGTGTCTGGGAAATATCCTGTGATTAGAATACACAGCAGCAGTAGCAGCTACTTGAATAAAAAAAGTAGCACTGATATTTTTACTCATAAAATCATGAGGCAGTCACTGATTACGACGACTCGTTTTTCTTTTTCTCTTGAGGAATCATGGCTCAACGGTTGATGGCTTTTTCAATCTTTCTTTCCCCTCTTTTGTAACGGCTGTCAGAATAATTTTTATTTTCCTTAATGGAAGATCCAATGTTGGTTTTTATTCTGGGTGGAATAAATCATACGTGTCATTTATGTTTTATAGGGATAATGAACTAAAAATGTTAACGACACTTTGCGCATTTGGGAATAATAATAATAATAATGTGACATTGAGTTTTGCAATTCTGGAATCGCAATTTTATTTTTATCTTTATTTTTAAATTTCAATTTTTTTTTTTTTTTTTGTTTTTTGTTTTTTTTTTTTTTTTTTTTTTTTTTTTTGTATATAAATTTTACAGTCGTAATAAACTATCACAACTGGTATTCGAAAAAGGTAACATCAGGATGGGTTGATTGCGGCGATTATTTTGCAGAAGTACTCAGAGACCAATCTTGGAAGTAACTAATGAGAATTTCTGTACTAAAGTTCTAGAAAATAATTTAGAAAAAAATATTGGAATGACAATTGGTTCGAATTCACTTTTCGAGGTGAAGCATAAGAGGAAGTTCAATAAAAACAAATGTGTAAAAACATCAGGGGTTTGAAGGACATTAATTTTTTTTATCCAAACACATTTTCGCTTGTGGTATTGCGTGTTATTTGATCTGTCGACTTAGATCAGAAACTGCATCGACTGTTTGTTAGCGCAATTACAACATGGGAAGTGCTCGCAAAAGTCTCGTGTTTGGGAAATTAAGTGCATTCAGCAGAACGATTTTAGTAGTGGTTCATCTTATTTTATGCGGTTGTAAACAGTTATGGTTATAAGAAATGGCTTGAGGTTTATCAAAGGAGGGTTGGTTAAAAATTGAATTTAAGAGTAATAAAGTCACGCAACGCAAGTTTATTTTTTTGAAAATTTATTTATTTTTCCATAATTCAGTTAAAAGAGAATTTTATATATTTCTGCTGTAATTTAATTTCATTTATTATATAAATGCCATACGACCGGCTGTTATGGAATTAAGTGTACAAAATACTCATATTCTGAATATCAGATTAAAAAAAAGGCTATTTTGGATTTTTTTTTTTTTTAAGCCGAGTTTAATTGTAATCAGATCTGTGAACATTGAACTTTTTAAAGCAGATGCGGATTGAATTATTCGCGTTGACAACGTGGGGTAAAACAGTAGTCGAGGAGAATGCCAGTTTGTAACAAGAAACTAAAAAACGATTGAAACGTGATATTTTAACCATCTGCTCTTTCTTGCACAAGTTTTTCTAAGGTTGACGGACTGAAAAGGATCTGAAATAAATTTTATTCGGGAAATATATTTCTGGGAAAAAGGAGGATTGTAATCTCACAACGTCAATTGAAGATTAGTTGAAGCGGTGAATTTCCGCCAGCGAAACGATACAAAGTACCAATCAAGTGTTGTTGCTGGAAACCATGGGTCGATGTTTTGGCAATGTATTTTTTTTTTTTGTTTATATCAGTAGGGAAGTTTATTATTTGCATGAATCTGATGCTAGTTTCCTCCAACCACTAAATCCCATGTTGCACTTCGGGTGTGCTTAGAGAAACATGCAGTTGATGCTCATTTATAATAAAATGGATTGCACGAGGGTGCCTTTTGCCCTGAAGATGAAAAACATGTTATTTTAAAATATATACTACAAAGAAATAAAGAAAAAATAGTTGCACACTATTAAATTTATAAAAACATTTTGTTTGCGGGCAGGCTGATTGGTTTGTTGTTTTTTTTAGCAGAGTTTCCGATTTAGCTTCCCGAGCTAAGCAGTCTTCGCCGGCTTGACAACAAAAGAAAAAAAAAAGCGAAATTTGTATATTTTTCCTCCTTTTAATCATAAAAAAACAGTTCGAATGAAAACAAAGAAATGCAATTTATTAGTGCACTTGCACGATGTGAGGAAGAATGACTTGACTTTTCCCGTCCGCTCGTATTCGTAGTTCTTCATCTCCTCCATTTCCCAATGCTATTAGAACAAGTGCACTATTCCGCCTAATGATTACCCTCTGCCCCAGAAAGACATTTGAGGGTCAAAGGACTTTGCAATTACACCTATCCGCTCGACTGGGCTCATCCCATCGCAGCTCCAGCTTAGTAATTTGTACGGTCCTAACTCTCTTTCTACTGCTGTTTCCAGTCCATTCAGCTTGCGTACAACTGTATGAGACATTAAAGTTGATGTTGTCCCTATTTCTATTTTCCGTGCCACTTAATTAGTTTAGTGCGCAATAACATCTCTTCTGCGAGATGGAACGAGCAGATTTTTCTATTTCGTTCCGGCGAAGGTCAATATTTATCTTGACGAGCAGCGCGCGAATTCTTTTCAGGCCGTTTACTCGCTATTTTAGCATATGAATGTGAAAATGGCGGATTGGCCGCGTATGGCATTCGCCACAGGTGACCTTGACAGTGAAACGGTTTTTGAGAGAAATTCAACGATAAATATTTTTTTTTTGCGCAGTCTTGATTGATTTGTTGACGGGAAATGGTGTTGTGTGAAGTGTTTTGTTAATGATACACTGTTGTGCCAAAAGGAATTTGTTTTGGAGCTGTTATTACGAGGCCTTTGGAATTTAATAGGGAGACTTGTGAGAGTTCTCTCCTACCGAGTGTTATGTGCAGACAGGAGTTGCACTCGGTTACTTCGCGCAACATATGTTGCATACCTGAAATTCCACTTAGTGTTTGCCCTTTGTGCATTTTACTATGTGTATGTACAGTTGCACCATTTGCACGATGATTATTTGATGAAATTGAACCGTAATTAAAGTTTATATTTATATTTATTTCGGGTTTAACAGACGCGAAATTAAAGGTGCGTCACAGTTTTAGATTCATCTTTAATAGGAATAACATGAAGCATCGCGCGTTTTTTGTTGCTAGGAATGACAGTTTGGACATACCCATTTATCATTTTTTTTAATGTATACAATTAAAAGCAGTTACATACAAAACAGTAATTGATGATTATCTTGTATTTTGATAAATATCAAGGCCATTTATAACTTCCTGATAATAAATGAATTGTTTAAACAAAATTTTATTTTTTAAATAAAATAGTTTATTTTTTATTTTTTTATTTTTTTTATTTTTTTTACTTTTTTATTTTTTTTATTTTAGTACTGCTCAGTGAACCAATGGAAAACGACGACCTCTGCAATAAGTCCCTTAAAATCACAGATTTTGGGCTTGCAAGGGAAGTGTACAAAACGACGCGAATGTCCGCGGCAGGGACTTATGCTTGGATGGCCCCAGAAGTGATTAAATCTTCAACTTTCTCCAAGAGCAGCGACGTCTGGAGGTGAATATTTGGTCTTTAATAATATCTCTGTGGATTTTTTTTATTGCAATTTTCTTAATTTTTGTTTTTTTTTATTTTTTTTTTAAATTAAAATATGATTGTATTGTAGCAAATTATATACGCTTCCGAAGACTCGTGCTTTAATTTAAATTGGCGAAAATTTTCAATTTCTCTAATTAGATTTTGTTTTAATTTCAGCTACCCTATTTTTAAATTAGCATTTAAATTAAATGTCAGAGGTTAAATTAATCGTTACTTATTGATACTATTTATCTGTGATAAACTATAAAAATATGTAACATATCAGTACATACGTTTGTTCAATCAGTTGTTTGTTATGTGATTTTACGGTTGCTTAATATTCGATATTTTATTGTTTTGTTGTTTGTTTTTTTTGGGGGGGGGAGGGGGTAGAAGGAAATTTATAAAATGTTTAATTTATTGAACAGTCAGTAGAACTCGTTTTAATAACTGCGCTTTTAAGAAAATTTGAAATTTAAATTTTTGATGCTTTTTTTTTGTTCAACTAAATTCATTACAACAAATAAACCCGCGAAATTCGCTTCGTTTGTTCAAAATATTTGTGTGACTTGACTTTATCATTAGTCAACAGCTAATCAATTGTTGGAAATGTCTATTGCCTGCTTAGCACTTTATTGTATGCATTTATAACGTATCGAGAGAAAATAAAACATTACAACGAATTAATTTCTTGACATTTGATGCTTCGTTATAATAAGTTTGGACTGTAATCACAGTTTAAAATTTACTATTGTCTTTTCATTTAAAGATAAAGAATTATTTGATACGATGGCATCAGTAAACTGATAATAGTATCATTTTTGTAATATTATTTTATTTTTTTTTAATAAAAAAAACTTCAGGGTTATGGACATCGGAACTAATTGAATAACTCACGAAAACGCCGCAAAACAAGATTTTATTTAACTATTTACAAAAGAAGTTGGTAGAAAACACATTTATATTTCTTAGTACGTGCACATGAAATGTTTATGCAGTACAGAGTATCTTACCATCTTCATGCATATTTTGATGAGGCGGTTAATGTTTGTTGTTCATTTTTTATTCATTTCTTATGATGATATTTGTGATGGTTGTATTTTCTCTCGATGTGCGGTCTCTTGTGATGAGGATTTAATATGATGGATGTGATGGAGGTAAAATTCTCTCGAGGCAACTTTCTTGACATTGATCAAAAGTCTGATTAAATATATTAGTAGGGGAAATGATTAAGTGCATGGGTAAATACTGCTTGACTTTAAATATTAACGATTTATTTTTTTTACCCCAGGGTTTAATAAATGACTTTTTTTTCTCTTTTTCTTTTAAGTTATGGCGTTCTGCTTTGGGAGTTATTGACTGGAGAAACTCCGTACAAAGGAATTGATGCGTTGGCTGTAGCATATGGTGTTGCTGTGAATAAACTTACTTTACCCATTCCTTCCACTTGTCCAATCCAGTTCTCAAAGCTGATGGAAGGTTAGTAGTTAAAAATTCAATATTATTTTACTTTTTTAAAAAAAAATTTATCTGACTGTGAGTGGTTATGAAGTTTATGGTCGCAGGTGGCATTTACAATTTTACTACAACTTGGAGAGTTTATTGAACTTTTTTTACGCTATTGCCAAGTTGATAGTTGTGAAATCTAATGTCATTGTCGAATAAAGTGGAGGATGAAGTTGAATGGAGTTGTGGCCGCTATTGGAGGAAAATAAGTGCAATTATGTTGACAAACTTTGTGTCAAAGACCATTGATGGCATTTGGCCAAGTAGAAATGATTGTTTTTCTAGAAAAGATAATTAATTTTGTGAAATATAAAAAATTTAAGTTTAATATACTTTCTCTAATAAAGATTGTGCACAATGCTCAGTGAGTGGGTTGCTAAAAACAGATTAAATTTTTTTTTTTATTACTTTTGTATTAAGGAGTTTGTATTATCCAAACAACAGCTGGGTTCAATTTTCATTAAGAAATGAATTAATTATAAATAACTTTTCACTTGAAAAAAATTTCACAGGATTTTTTTCCTTGTTTTCTTTTATTTTGATGTTGACAAATTACATCCGGCTGCTTGTAATAAACAAATACAGTGGAAGGAACTGCTAATCGTCGTACTGATCAGTACATGAAGTTCAGCAGCAATGGGCCTGTTAATTCCTGTTCTAAATGTTTCGGCCAAAAAGACTTTCTATTTTGGCCTGAGTAAATATTATTCGGAACTTTAGGTTTTTTCATTAATCATATATTTAGCGGGTATTAAGGGAAATCATTATATAAAAATATATTGAGCATTTAGAAATGAATTTTACATGTCCCCCACGCATAAATGCATAATATGCTGAATTATTGATAAGTACATTTTTATCTTTTTCGTGCATCAAGGGTATTATTGGGGTCCAGAGACTCGAGGTTTTATTTGTAGATTCTTATCGTTATAGGTCAAATTCAAACTTGAACCATCCTTGATTTTATATTTTGTAAAACAACTAGACCAGGGGGAAAAAGTTTTAATATTTTGTTTATATATATATTATTCGCTCTAATTTTGATCAAAAACCGTTTTGCATGAAAAATTTATGAGTTTTGAAAGTCGATGACGCTTGAAAAATTTACCTGGATTAAAGTCACATCATTAATTCTTTATTATTTTTTTTGTTTTACTTATTTTCTGAATGCATGAATAATATTTCGTATAAATGATTTGATTCATTGACTTGATGCATTTAATGGGCAAATGGGCTTATCGTGATTTCCAAAGGCAGTGAAAGTCGCAGTGGAATCCAGTTTTACCAGACGATATTCGCTGAGCAGATAAAGCGGTGAATACTAATGACCTTTTTTTCCATGGCCACTGGTAAACGTGGCCTGCATTCTCCAACATTTGAGGCTAAATATACAAATAGAAATTACTATTATCCTTGAATGTTGATGCTATTACCAATCTTCTTTGGCAATGCCAAATGTGTATTTTTAAAAAATAGAACATTTTAGTCTTTTTTATACGAATTAAGGTAAATGAGTAAAAAAATGTAAAAATAAATTGAGTTTAATTCGATTTGGAGATAATTTTTTTTTTTATTTTTTATTTTTATTTTTTTTTTGGTTAGCTTGCTGGTACCCTGAACCACACAGTAGGCCTACGTTTGTGGATATCCTCCGTGAATTGGAGGAGATTGCACATTCCCCTTTCATGAACACTCCCCAAGACTCTTTCCATACAATGCAGGAAGACTGGAAAGTAGAGATTGAAGAGATGTTCCATGAATTACGATGTAAAGAAAAGGTATAAATATAATATGATCAATAAATTTTTATTTATTATATGTAATATTCTAAACATAATTTGTTTGTTTTGCGTGTATTTAATTTTTATTACGGTAAATCGATTGGTTGAATTTGAGGGAATTGTGCAATAGGCCGCTTGCATTTTTATTTGATGTCAAATCAGATGAGAGAGGCTGTCAACCCGATAGTCTTATCAAAACAAAATCAGAAATCAGTCCACCATGTCCATTGTATTCAAGAGGATGAAAACGATTAATACGATGTTGCGCAATGGGAAATTTTTTTTTTCCTACTTTTTTTTTTTAATTTGCTTATTTAATTGTTTGTTATTTTTTTGTTAAAATATATAAAGTAGCAGGTGTTTCCTGTGTGGTGTTTTCTAGAGAAAAGAGAAATGTAAATTAAAATTAAAAATTTTTAACGCAGGAGTTGCGGTGCCGGGAAGAGGAACTTACCAAAGCCTTACTGCAACAGAAGATCCAGGAAGAATTTCTGAGAAAGCGAGAACAGGAATTGGCTGAGCGAGAAATTGATTTGCTGGAACGCGAGCTCAATATTATGATTCTGCAGCAGCAACAGGGCAGGCCAACACCAAAGAAACGGAAAGGAAAATTCAAAAAAAGTCGGTTAAAACTGTTGAAAAGTGGCGGTCAACGCATTAGTATGCCTTCCGGTGAATAAAAACTAATTGGGATTCGTTTATAAAAGTTAGGTTGTATCTAATAAAAAATGTGTATCTAATAGATTTTAGACACAATATAACTGTGCAACAGACTCCAACAATATTGGAAATGAAAAAAAACATGAGGCTGCCTTCTAGTCCCGACAGTCCTCCAGGGTCACCTAGCATTCCAAGGCTCAGGGCGTATGCTTGTAGGTGTAACAATTTTAATGTTCACGTTAATGAAATTGTGTTAACTCATTTAAGGGTGCTTGTGCTTTTTAAGCAGTGCCAGCTGATGGCGTCAAGGGCAAGACTTGGGGACCTAGCACCGTTCATCAAAGAGAAAGGGGTCATTCAAGATCGCGCATCATTGACGGCAATAAGAGATGGTCCAAGAGTGCTCCCAACCTGGAGAAAACATTGCGCACATTCCCTGCTGGTGGCATGGCCAATATTGCTGCTTTGCAAGAACTTGGTAATGTTTTTGAAAGTTTTTTTTTTTAAATTGTGTTTAAGTTTTTAATTTTCATACAGATGGCAAAGAGGAAGATTGGCCAGAATCATCAGGAATTGCAAAAATGCACTACAGTTCCACAATGTATAATGGGACGACCACTCCTGAACCCACTCAGAGCAAACGTAACGCGCCTTGCAGAGTTATGGATGTATTGCTTTGCAATATCGGTGCTATGATGGCTGGTGTTGGTGCTGGTTATGACATTCGGAGCACATTTCAGACTAGTATACATCCACGCTTAAGTGCCAACAGGTAAACAAAAACAATACGGTAAATTGTGTGTGTTTTAATAAATTGTAATAAAATATTAAATTATTAGAGCGGAAGAGGAGGAAGAAGAGAAAAAGTGGTGGAGTCGAGATTCAAATTTAGGAACTGATTACGAATTTTCATCTACGTCGGGCTATCCCCATAACACTTATCACGGCCAGACAAGACATTTACGACCTAGCATTAATTTTGATAGTAAGCCCTTAAGGTTTACAGATTCTCCGCAACATGTACCATATAGCGGCATCACGCATTCACCCGTTAGGAGAAAATCTTCGAGTGCTAGCACTGAGAGTGACCCATACACGCACGCCTCTAGTAACGTGTCTGTGGTAGCGGATCGCTCCGCATATGGTGGAGACTATATGCGGCAGGATTCGCACCACGCATACCCAGAGCACAGCGGGATGGGCAGACCCGCGCATGATACCGTGTTCCACTATTATCAAAATTATCAGGGAGAATATGGTACATACTACGTAGAACCGAATAGGGCCTATCCTCCAGACTACGGTCGTACTGATGCTTACTATGAACGTATTTATCCAGAATATGTGCGGCATCCAGACGGATACCACGCGTATGAAAATCCGGCTAGTAGCATTAGCGGTGCAGCACCAGTTTGGTCGACTCCTACCAGGCACCCAGGGTCAACGCTAAGTCCTGCATTGAGGGGTCATCGACGCACGCCTTCGAATGTTTCAAACGCCTCAACAACTTCGAGCAACATCAATCCTTCTTTTCATTTGGAAGATGAAGAGGACGTGCACAGCAGTCCCACACATACGAATTATCCTGGATCCTCAGGTCCTCCACAGCCACCCCCTAGGTCTTCCCGACAGAATAGCCAAGAGGCCGGAGAAAGGCCCACATCTCTCGATTTGCCTCCAAGGCCTCGACAATCTAAGCTCAAGTATGGCACCTCTATCCAATTAGCTTCGCCCCAAGGATGGACTTCGGCCACTTCCACGCCGACTAATCCAGAAAGTATAACGAGTGAAGATTCGTCGTACGTGTCGGCGCGAGTCCGATTCTCACCTACAACTCCTGCTACGATTGACGACAAAAGTTTATTAGATTTACCTGTTGAAGGCCAGAGTCAGGATGGTACAGTCCCATTGACAGCCATAAAAAAACTTTCTCTTGCAGATCAGAAATTTGGTCGCAAGTCGTCTGGCACAGATTTTGAACGCGAATTTTTATAGCGCCATCAGACACACACACGCATACAGGATTAATTTATGGTGTTGCCTGTAACTTCTTTCATATCTGTAAATTTATTCTGAAAAATTGATTTCGGCTTAATTTTTTTCTAAACTTAGCATTTGGCTGGAAATGTTCAAGAACAAATGTTCCAAGTGCAGCAATCTAATATACTAATCCATATTATCAAAGATGTGTGACTGTGTAACAAGTTGTGTGTGTATGTGTGTGTGTGTGTGTGTGTGTGTTTGCTTGTTTGGGGAAAACTGAAATTTTTTTTAAGGTATAAAATGAGTTACTTAGAAAAAGAATTGTGTTGGTTCCATATTCACCCTGAGAGATTGTTGTAATGTTTTATCAATCACTTTCTTATTCGTATGTTTTTCCCTTTTAAAAAATAATTTCCAGGCATTAAAAATATTGATCTACAAAAAGGAATACAAAATGCAAGATCTAGAATAGTTTTTTATTTCACAGTGAAAATGTTTGTATTTTTTTTTTTAATTGGATACATGTTTGTGCTGCTGGTCTGCTCTTAGTATCCCTTTATCTAATTACATTTTAAATTTGGATAAAAAAAGTAAAATAATGATTGCTGACATTTATGTAGGATTCATTTTATTTTAATTTTACTTTTTACTGACTGCAGGCAGCATGGTCCTTTAGTAACTAATTGATTTCAATGTAAAGTGGTTATAAATAAAAAGAAAGTGAAAGTTAGAACATACTCAACGAAATGCTGTAAAGCAATATGAAAGCATTCCATGGTGCTGATGTTGTGATTTATCTCGGCATAATGAACAAATTGTGATGATTTGAGTGAAATGAAAGTAAATCATTTGGGATTATAATGTAAAAAAAAATCAAAATCTTTTTTTAAAATTAATTACTATTGTATTAGTAATATAATTATAATAATAGAAATATTAATATTGTGATTATTATTATTGTTATTATTATTTTTATTATTATTACGCAACAAACCTGATGTTTTCTTCGATCTGTGATTGGAGTTTGATTACAAAATCTTTGACCGGAGGTCAAATTTTTTCTAATTTGTTTATTTTTTAATTATTATTATATTATTATTATGAACTATTAAATTGGAACATACTAATTTTTTTTTTAATTTGTGAATAATTGTATTTTGTAATCCATTTTAATATAAAATTGTCCTTGGTTTTTAGGTAACACAATTTGTACCAAATGTGTTAATTTCTGCTTTTAATTATCTTGCATTATTTAATTTAAAAATAGGTCACAAAGAGAGGAAACTATTAGTTTTGACACTATAGTTGAAAAGCAGCATTCAGTCAGCATTATTGTTATAGTTGTTCACATTTCTTTTGCATGGCTCTTGGGATGAAGTGCCTTGACATTCCGCAAAAATGCATTTGTGAAATAATGGAACTCTTTTTCCCATTTTCGATTTATTTTATTTTGTATCTGTAAAATTGAAAAACAAAAACAAAAATGATCTCAAAAAGAATTTAGAAAAAGCTAAGAAACTAGTTTTAGGTTAACTGCATAATTGGGGATATTTTGCATCTGCAGTGATTTGCTAATGAGACTATAATGAGGCATAATATGAGAGTGAAGCGTGAAGGGAAAAAATACAATCTTAATGTGAAATTTATACTATACCATTTTAAGTGTTTGTTGGTATTCCGCTAAAAGATTTTCCTAAGCTTATAATTTTGCTTGGCTATTTGTTTACACTGTTTTCAGCAATAACGGTAAATATTGATTTCATAATTTTACTTAGAATTAAAACGAAAAAAAAATTAATTACATTACTTTTGTAACGTCAGACAGCTTGTATATTTCTTAACTCCCGAAATGATAAACGTTTGTAAATATTAGTGTAATTAACAATTTTGAATGTATATCTGAATAATTTGGTTTTATGGGATTTTAAGATGTTCTTCCTTATATCTAAATTCTCACTTCCTCCGCCAAATCTGAAAGGGAGACATTTATCTTAGGTTTGCTGTCATCCATTCCCGTTGAACTGCAAGAGATTTAATTAGTGAGAGGTTATTTTTTTTTAAAGTTATTAATTAATTTATTTCCGTTATCAAGATGCCACTATTAATTATGTTAGTTGATTAATGTCCGAGTATCAAACACTTCCTAAAAATAGAACCTACAAATTTTTATAGACTATTATTTAATGTATAAACTTTTATTTTTATAACGTCGCTCACATTTTGCGTTCAATTTTACCTTACTCGACAAAAGGGAATGGTATTTGGCTGGTAGCCAGCTCAATGTTATATCCAATCTATACAAAAGAGAGCTTCCATTCAAATGTGTGTGTATTATATGCAGTACTTAAGTCTCCCTTCTAAGATATTGCTACCCTTGCTTTTTTTGTGTACAGATAAAATGCCTTTATGCATCACATTCCAATTTTTTTCCTCTCTTTCTTTTCTTTTTGAAACATTATCCGTACATGCAAGTTAAAAAAAAATCTGAGTTATCTATCTCAGAATCTCAGTCAGCATCTTTCGGTTCATTGAAAAGCCTTAAAAAAGCTACAGGGAGATGTCTATTATGTCTATTTCTTCTAACTTTCTAATCTAAGCTGCTTTTCAGTATTATTTTCGCCTTATTCGACACAAGCGCAACTTCTCTAGTCATCTTAAAGCAGAGTGGCTGCCATTTGTTTTGTTTACTTATAAGTGCAAGTATTGCAAGTTGTGTATTCAAAATTGAAAAGCTGAATATGATCCAATCCAATAGTCGGATCGAGCGATTGATTTCTTACCTGATTACTGGATGTTGAACTTTATAATACTGAATAAATCTTGTGATTGATAATCATAAGTTCACTTTCAGTCAAATTTTTAGAAAATACACTATTTTGTTGTTGTTGTGATATTTAAAGCACAGATTACAGTAAAAATGAACATTCCAAAATTTTAAACATAACAATAGGATGAATGGTAGTTTTTAGATTTTATTTTTTACAGTTTCAAATCACATTTTTACATTTTGTCAATAAAAGATTAAAATTTTAATTACCTAGTAAGCACATGAATAATGGAAAAAGTTTTTTTTGTTCAAAAAAAGAAAACATTAAAAGAATTTTTGATATGTCAGAACACTCGAGCATGTCTTGTACCAACAAGTTCAGTTGTTTTTTTAACTTTTAATTCACTTGTACTAAAAGATGTAATGAGCATTCTGATGGTTAGGTGGGTTATTGGTATAGATTGTCTGTAATGAATCATAAAAACATGAAATTTTGAATGAATAATGAGAAAACAAATATTTTAAGTTGAAATTCGGCACCAAGTTGCAGCTTTAACATGATTTTAATGAGTACAGTGAATAACAATTAAATAGGTACATTTTGTCACAATCTGAGTTTTATTATGTTAGCCACAATAATTTAGAGACCGGCTTTTAACAATTACAATCTTCTACATAAATCACTATGACTGATGCAGTCAATTTGTGCCTTTAATTTAAAGGCTTTTTAGCTTATTTACATCTTAATGCTATTGATTTGGCTGTATTGCTAATTTAAAAGTTGATCGAAAATATTAAATAGCTGAAACAAAATTGTAATTAAATTGCACAACCATTTGTGACCACTGAAGTTCTCTTTTACGTAACAACTCAGATCCTTCGTGCGACATTCAATTTTTGAGCAAATTTTGATTTTTCCTGAGGGACGCGGGATTTTTTTTTTAAATTTAAATTTTCTTATCACGAGTATTCTAATTTAGGGGACAAATGCATACCACTATTCAGGAATACATCCCTTATCATTCCATAAATTTACCAAAATAGATTACTCTTACACATTTCCTATTCATTTCAGTATACACAAAAAATAATTTTTAGATTAAGACATCGAATTATAATAATCGACATAAATAATTGAAAAAATTATCATAAAATATTCATTTGCTTACATATTCCCTTACCCAATGTGCATGCACACTCTTTTCTGTTATTACACTCAAATTTGAAACAGAAAAACAGAAAAACAAAAAACAAAACAAAACTCCCCGAAAAAGTTTACGTCTTTTAAAAAATACTGGCAGGTGGAATTTTCAATTGCATCATCAAATTTGAGACAACATTCAAACAGTTGAGGACAAGTGAAATGAGCTCATCCGTTGATGGTATCAAGATGTTTTCATCGAGCTGTCTAAATTTCTAGTAGACTCTCGAGGAGCCGAGGCAACGTCTGGCGGGATTATGCCAGCGCAAACAATTCGAACATAAGCAGGTTTCAAAGCCTGTAACAAGAATTAGTCTTACAATATTTCACCATCCTTGATTCCACATTTCACCCCTCAAAATTTTAATGATGACTTACATTATCCCACAAAGTAGCGGCCATCAAGTCAATGTGAGTGCCAATTTCTCGTAGGTCACCAGAGTATCTAGAAATTAAAAAAACTTATAAATATTTAGTGTAACTTCAATTGACTCAAATTTTACCTGATGTAACCCCATAGACAAAGCATAAGCAATGCCATGCCCATGAACAGATTGATTAAATTCGCCAAAATATAAATGCCAATTGCACCAAATATACTTGACAAGATATACGTTATTACGACCACAGTAAACAACACAGCTGGAGTTCGAAATGCTTTAAAGACATTTTTGCTCTCATTGAACTTCAGGAAATTACAAAATGTTTCTTCCAATTCCTAGAAATATAAATAAAAATTAGTAGCATTAAGGTAGTACTCAATTTTAGAACATACCCTGTCCAATCTTTCTTCGTATGACTTTGAGAACTCTTCGCCACCCATTTTTCGAGTATTTCGAAACTGAGAAATTGCTTTATCTTTGATCCTAAGATGTTGATCTTCAATTGCATTCGTATTCAAATAAGGTCTGTCACCGCCACATATCTTTTTCAAAATAAAAGCAAGTGTTATTAAAAATTAAATTTTCAAAACAATCGTGTTTACTAATTCCATTGCATTGCTGTAATAATCCTTTGCATTTGCAACGGCGGCTAAATTATTTGCTTCCGCAGTTGCCTAAAAAAAATGGGATTAAAATTTAGTTGTAAATGTTGAATTTGTAAATTCTTACATGCAGCATCGATTTTGGTTCAGGAAGAACATCACTTTGGTAAATTTTTATATACGCCTAAAACAAAAATTCATTAACATTAAAATTTTAAAATAATCAATTGTATTTAATATTTATTTTTATAGTACTTTGAAATATTCTAACAGCTCTCTGGCAGTAACTTGCTTTCCATTGATTCGTTTCACTACTAATTTCTCAGGAGAAAGTAAAGAAGGCACTAAAATACTAAGCTGCTCTTGAAACTCAGAATCAATATCTAAAGCCATAAAAAAAAATATTTAGGTTTTAATCCAATCGTAAAACGTTTCATATTATCTTCAACCTGAAAGACGACCATCAAATTTGGGATTTGTAGCAACTTTAAGACCAGGATGAGGCATCAAAAAACATTCAATGCTGCTAAAACAAGATCGAATATGGCGTCGTAATTGTTGCAACTCCGCATGCTGCTTGTCATTAATCAGTAACCGTCGATCCAGTATTTTCTCTCCTCCTATTAATCCGTATGTAGCTTCATACGGAAAACTCCAGTCACGAACAAGAAATTGTAATTTCTAATAAATAAATAAATAAATAAAAATTAAATACAATTCAATATTTTATTTGACATTTTACTTGAAAAGGCTTGTCGCCTGTGTCTTCTAAAGCGAGGCGCCCATACTCAGTAAACAACTGCAAATGCTGCAAATCATCCTCTTGAATATTCTGAGACAAATTAAAAACTTGCACTGAACTCAGCATTGTGCTCAACGCAAACACTGTAGCGCAGTCCTTTACAGTTGACTCACTATCAAACGCGCCTTGAGTATCCATTAAAATAACAGCAATCTTCAACAAAACAATGATAATTAATAATAATACTTATCACAAAATAAATTACATTTCCCACCTGTTCTCCATTCGGGAGTGGAACAATAAAAATTTCATTCCACAGCAAAATGCCAGTTGTGTCACGCTCGCTTCCTCCTCTCCAAGTGAATCCAGTTAACGGGACTGCTTTACTGCCCATCCAATCAGGCGTACCCTAAAAATTGAACATTTAATAAACACCAAATGAGAACTATTAGTCAATTGTTTACTCCAATTTTTTAAGGCTTTCAATTTTCACCTGCGCTTGAAGATAGCGAATAAAAAAATCTAATAAAAATGACTTTCCCTTCCTAAAGGCACCAGCAACAGAAATTACGACGACATGTTTATCACGGACGTGTTTTTGCAGCAGAACCGACTCTAAAGCCTCGACATTTAGATTGAAGGTATGGTTGTCACCTGCGTCGACAACTTGAATTGGTTTTCCAGGAATATCTCCTCTTGATACTGAAAATAAGGAAATAATAAATTTTTAAATAATACAAAATTAGTTTCATTTGTTTATTTATTTAAAACATTCTTAAACCTAACAACCAACCTGGGGGACACATGCATCTAGCGGAATCAGACATTTTTTTTTTTAAAGATTTTATTTTATTTCTTGCAAAACTTTAAAGCAGAAAAAAACCAACTTATTTTTTTATTTCTTTATCTCAAGTTTGAATTGTTGCTGGTCGGGATCAGTGAGGCATCCCACCGGATTTGATAATCATCACTATGTAAGGTAAATTCGATCATTAATTTTTGATATTTATAATTAACTTCTAAAAATACTTATACTATTTTTTTTTGTGGTTTCTTTTTTTGCTGTAAATCTTAAGAAATCGAAGCAGCTTTAAAAATTACGCATTAAATATCCATTTGTCTTAATTAAGTTACATTTGAATTAAATTCTAATGTTATTACATAATTTGAATTACACAGAATTTCTGTTCCCACCCACGTTGCTGGCGAATAAATTAAAATAAACTTTTTTACGGACTAACTGTCATGACTGAAGACCGATTTAATCAAATATAATTAGCAATATAAGGCCATTATTTTAGACCGAGTTGCTACTCGCGAGTTTGTTTATAACTGTACTGCTCAGATGGTCCAAAATTGGAAGGTTAGGCTTACAATCGAGCTATGATTATTTTAAATTATAGTCATCACTTTGTATCTTTTAGGATGCCAATTAAATAATTACATTTACCCAATGATTTGTCCCTAATATGCCCAAGCAGCTGTTAACGAATGTAAGAGTTTACCTTCAGACGTCATATCATCCGAATTCTTCTGTTTATGCTCACAATCGTCAACCATTTTGAAATTTCGAAAATGACGTAAGTTTTCCCGGCAGTCTAAGCGCGCAGACTGATCACTGGAATGAGAAAAATATTCATCCGAAGTGTAGCAAAAACAATGTAAATTAAGCATAACACAAAAACTTGTTAATAAAATAAAATTAATTTTATTCAATGTTAATTTTTTCAGAAATTTAAGCAATGTTTACACGTGTTAATAATCAAACAGATTGGAACTACTTCTTTAAGTGCACTACCATTAACTACACACGTTATGAGTAAATACGTAGATGATGTTAAGTGGATGGCTACACAACCCATGTAGACAACTATATTTTTAACGATTGCAATTCCCAAAAGAAACGAATCTTAGGAAACCAAGTGAGTAAATGCAAAAATGCACCTTAAAAGAATACGTAATAGTTACTTATTGCACGATTGCATCACGGTGTGTCACCAAAGGGGAGCCTTTTTCGACCCACTCGTCTTCCCTTCTGATGATAGCGCGCCGCTTGTGGTAGAATTTCAACTCCGGTTCGTGCGATGCGTTGGATAACCCCGTTGATAAAGTGGCAATAGGGGGTTGTTGGTGATTAAATCTTGCCAACTCAGATGGTTTACGTGTTTAATAAGGTGTTGGCACTCTTGTTCAATTTTGCACACGCACATTTCCGTTTTACTTTTGATTATGGAGGGATTTTTCTTAATGCTTGTCGTTTAACTCCCTCTCGCGAGTCTTGACAAAAGAGTGAGCAACGGGAAAAAACAAGTAGAGCATTAAAGGATGGTTAATTAATTGATAGATGGTATGATAATAAATTATTAATAATGGGCACATTTTATTTTGAGTGTTTGTAGTTTCATTTTGATGAGTTTTTTCTTGCAATAATGTGATGGAATCCGCACGTGTTTGATGGCACATTTCGAGGGGGATTTTTATAAGTGGGATATGTAGGCATCAAAACCTGTTGGGTTTTAATTTATTAAAGCTTTTCTTTTGTTGCATGAATTTAAAATGGATGAAAGTTGAAAAAATATGACACCGCAGTAGAAAGCTGTATAAAAAAAATGTTTATTTATTTATTCTTAATTCTACTAATGTCTTTTGCCCGTTTTTTTTATTTTTATTTAAAATTTGTATAGGAATAGATTTTGTAATTTTTTTTTTCACATTAATTGTGGTGCTTCTTAGTAAATGACCTTGACCTATTCCGAGTATAAAAACCTGCACTTTCTATAAATTCAACTACGTGAATATTGGCCTAAAATGCACAAATTTTGTTTCTATATTTTTTTATGATTTTTTATTTTATATTTTGTTTTTTGTTTTGTTTGCAGAGTGATGTAGTTATGAGTGATCCTTCCAAACCGCCGGTGTCAAACCAAAATTTTGCCATGATGCCGTCTCAAATGCCACCACTAAATTCAGTCGATAGAATGTCGGTATGTCACAAAAACGTACAACCAGTGTCCAGTCAGCGACCTCAAACCTGCTTTTCCGCTTCTTTTTCTTTTTTATTCTCAAAAATGTTGATCAAATTTTTGCACTTGTATTCAATTATCAATTGTGATGAAAACTTTATAAAAATGCATTTTCTTTGTTCGTATTAAAGAAAATGTAAAATTCGATACAGATTATTGTTTACGAATGAAAAAGGCCTACACGCTTACACACTGGGTTCAGTCTGAAATTTGCTGGTGAATACAGGCCTAATTGAACGTTTTCACAAATATGTGGTATTGCATGAGTTCTAGACAAAAACGGAATTTTTTAATAAATAAATACGAAGGACTACTTTGTTATTTTAACTAAGTTGAAAAATTAAAACAGCTGAAATAATAGACTTAGAAAATGCAATTTTTATTTACTTTCAAAAGTCTAGATGTTGAGATAGGCAGATAGATATGTTTGTAACATATGTTCATGTGTTGAGCTAAAATTTCAAAATTATTATTTATTTCATTGGCAGGAATTACAAGACTTTCCAATCGGGCTTTCAAACCAGACTTTTCAAGTGCCGTATGGAACCCCCACAAATATATTCATGTATCAAGATAATCAATTTGCAACGCGAGGATCCACATACATCAAAGAAGAAAAAAACGACGTTTGTTCATCTGCAGCAATGTATTCGGACAGTCCGTTTTCTACAAGAGGGTCTGTGTATATTAAAGAAGAGAAAGATGATGTGTGTAACTCGTCATCGGCGCTTCATTCGCGACCAGTAAGTGCTCCAGAATCTGGAGCAAGTCCCAAAACTTTTGGTGCGTTTTCTCCGGGCTCGGACCAAGAAAAACCAGACAAATTGGGTGTTTTTGCAGATTTGGTGTTAGGGTTGGACAAAGGAATGTCACCGTTGTCTGTTGGAAATGTGTCAGTTCAAGATCGCAACCACCCTAGTCCAGCTGGAAGCAGTGCCAGTCATCAAGATGTTTTGCGTTATCAAAGGGATGCCATGTTGAGTGCCATCAATTACACGGATTCGGTATTCGACGTGAATGTTGGATCTTTAAGTGGTCTGGATGAGGGACTGATTGGGAATTTGGGGGTTTCCACAAGTGGCGCGGGGAATAACTCGTGCTTAGATCTGTTTGACGGTGATACTGGTCAAGATACTTACATGGAAAATAATCAAGATTTACAGTTGTCACCACAGACCTTCAGTAACAATCCTGATGCCTTCAATGAGAATAGCAATTTAAGTAGTATTGCGGAGAACAATGCGGATAATGCGGGTAAATTTTTTTTTCTTATTTTCCAAATATTTTTTTATTTTGACATTTTGACATTTTGGGTATTCACAGAAATGTACAGATTGAAGTGCATTGGCAGGGGAAAATATAGTGGTTCGCGAGAAAAAGATAATCATTGGTTTTGATAATGTTTGGTTTGTTCAGTTCGGAAGTGATTTCAACATTTTACCATGGAATTATGACAAGTTTTAATTTAGTTATATTTTGTTTATTACGTCATATTTTCGTGCTTTTATTTTTTCAAACCAGTTTTTGGGGGGTTGTGCATCGGCACATTTAATTCGGAGCGGAGTGCACTTGTAATTCGAGAAATCTGTGCAAATTGCAATGAAATAAATAAATAAATAAATAAATAAATAAATATAAAAACAAAGTTTAAACTGACAATAGGCATTTTGAACCACTGTATTTTCTCTTTTCAGTAGCCACTTCTATTAGCTCCTATGTCTTAAAACAGTGAGTTACGATATAAAACTCTCATAAAACATTAAATGATTTATCACATTGTGTTGAGTGTCATAACTATAAATTTAGTGCATTCATAATTTTCAAATGCAAATAACGTTTACATCCGATAGGTTTTATTAGGATTAGCTTAAGTTGAGATCTTAAGAAATTAGTTTAGTAATAATATATCACTTAAGTTCTATGTATAAATGAGCAATTTGAAAATACTGTTTACGTCTAAAAAAATCAAAAAACCCATGACAGAATTGGAAGTAGGTGAAGATAATGGTTTATGAATATTTTTTTTTCAATGTCATTACTTCGACACACCCAACAATTTACAATATCTAAATAAACATGATCTAAGAAATCGCTATGAGAAGTAGTTCCTGCCTTCCTGGTTTCTAAACAAAGTAAAGGGAACTGAGGATCTTCCGCAAAAACGACCAGGAACTCAACACATTTGAAATTCAAGAAAAATCTCACCTTAATGGTGTCTTGAACTTGGGTCCCTTGCGCAACCCTTAGGGCACTACCTGCACTACCTGGTCACGGACAGGATTGAAGACAACTGTAAATATGCTCACTGTTCACGGTTTGGAACATCACATATACATATGACATGTGTAAATTTGCTATTTACAACTTTTAAATATGAAAATTCGTAGTGCATTCTGATAGTGGTTTTTTTGAATACCCTTAATGTTGTTGTGTTATCTTGTGCAATATTATGTAAGTCTTAATACTCACAATTTACTAATCTGATAACAGTATTTTAATGCGTTGCTATAGTTATTTAACCTTTGAATAGTGATAGTTGGCTTATTTTAGTGTTATGAATGTTTTATTTGCTCATAGTTTACTTGTCCTATTTTGATAACACTTTAATATTAAAAGTTCGTAACATTTGCTTACTTTTTTTAAAAATCTAGTTTAAAATGAATTACGTAATTATCTATTAGTTTTCTGCATCTTTTTTCTCTTCTTTTTGTTTCTCCTAAACTGTTTTAGGTAATAATGAAGAGGTCAAAAGTTCTGATTTAAATCAGCTCTCCATAGATAAAGCTCGGCTGAAAGGCAAACCTACAAAATCGACTTCACCTAATCGACAAGGGGTTCAAACCTGCTTCCAATGCGGCAAAGTATTCAGCAATTCAAGTGCTCTGGCTAAGCATAAACTGACCCACAGTGACGAACGCAAATATGTTTGTCAGTTATGCTCCAAAGCATTTAAACGCCAGGATCATTTGTGAGTTAAAAAAATTAATTTTTTTAAATCAAATTAAATTGAATTGTTTTTATTATATAGGAATGGCCACATGCTTACACACAGGAAGAAAAAACCTTACGAGTGTAAAGTAGACGGTTGTGGCAAAAGTTATTGCGATGCACGTTCTTTGCGGCGGCATACGGAAAATCACCATTCTTCACCGTCTAACGCATGCATTACTGTTCCAGTATCGGGCGTTACTGTAATTCCTACAACTGGGTTGAGAGGAGCGATGGCTATTGGTGGCATTGCATCATTCTCTGATAATAAGATGGATGCCAACAGTTCTTTTGTTTCAAAAGGGTCTATATCAAATTTAATCCAGTATGCTCCACCGTCGCCATACAACACTTCAAATGCTGTTCACAATGCGAATAACACATCATTAACTGCTTCGAGTGATTCGTCGTCGACAACTGCGGCTGAGCAATTACAAATTTTGGCGTTTCATCAACCTGTGAGTAACGAATTGCTCAGTTGGTCGCATCAACAGCCGCATCAAAACCAACAGCAGCCTTATGTGAACCAACAAGTATGAAATGAATTATTTTGCAAGGATTAATTTACAAATATATATATTTTTTCTTTTGGATAGGTTTTTCAAGACCAGCCTTCGCATAATTCACAGTCCGAAGGATACTTGATGCCACAAACAACGACATCTTCAAATGCAAATTGCAGCCCAATTCACATGTCTGGATCTCAGCAACATTCTGACAATAATATGCTGAATATTAATGATAGACAAATATTGAGAATGACTTTGTCGCAAGTTAATATTGATGAACAAAATTCCCAAATTGTTAGAAATCATGCGGGATCTTTGCAGACAACAAATCATCTGTTGCAAACAGATTTGATTATGCCAACGCATCAGCAGCTATCACAAATGCAGCCTTTACCAGTCTCGTTATCTCAACAAAGCCAAACTGCCTCTCAACCTCAGCAGAGGTCGTGGATAGGGCAAATGCCATACCACGTACCACCACCAACGACTTTTACTCCCGAACCAAAACCAGCTGAATGTCCTTTGTGTCATCGAAAATTTAAAAACGTTCCGGCGTTAAATGGGCACATGAGATTGCACGGCGGTTATTTCAAACGGGTAATTAGATGGAAATGAAATTTTAGTTTGGTATATTTGTGATTAATTAATTGCATTAAAATACAGGATAGTGAAGGAAGTAAGAAATCTGAAAAGAAAATGGAAAATGCCAGTAACAATCCACCATTAACAACTGCCAGTATGAATATCCGGGCATTGATAGAAGAGAAAATTATACAAAAACGTATTACAAATCCACAAGTGTACCAGATAGGAAATTATTCAGGTTTGTACTAATTATAAGGAAGATATTATTTTATTTGATTATTTAATTTATTTATTTATTTTAGAATTAGACAATGGACAAAATCAGTTCCAGGTTGTTCCAACAGTGGACGAAACTTCTATTTCTGAATCATTGCCAATGGATTTGAATGAGAGTTTATCATTAAACATCCATGAAGATTTAATGATGAACATTCGTGAAGAGCTTTTATCTCAACAACCACTACCGCCTGAAAAGTTCCGTCGTCATTCAGATTCGGACCACTTTTTAGCACCGAAGCGACCGCCTGCGAGCAGTGCTTTGGTTGAAATATTGCGACGTAAGGTCGCCGGCAAAAGAGCCCAAAGAACTGGTTCAGATCCTGGTGAAAGTTTCATACCGAGCTTAATTCATAATCCATCGCTTCCTCATGGACCCTCTACAATGCATTCACCTCTCCATTCACCTTTACTTCAACCGACAACGCCTGTTTCCATTCCCAATTCACCCACGACACCTACCTCTACTCATTGGCCTCAAAATCGTCCGATGGACTTCATGTTTGCAAGTGAAATGGTTTTACAAAATCCGCCAGACAATGACAACTCAGTCCCTCCATCTGAAACGCATACATTATTTTCCATCCCTTCATCGACTAGTGCCACGACAATGGTGCCAAAAATTCATTTGGAACGGGAAGATGACGACGACGTGTTTCTTAACCCCTCCGTAATACCCGCAAGCCCAATGCGTACTAAGAAAAAACACCGTCCTGAACCCTTGTTTATTCCACCACATGTCAATACCAGTATGAGCCGTTTTCCAAGCCAGTTGCGCTCGCCTAGATTATGGGATCCGAATTCGGAGGGCAAATCTGGAAGTCCTCCTCCCTACACGCCTCCACCGATGCTCAGCCCGGTGAGAAATGGATCTGGCTTGTTTTGGCACATTTTAAGTTCGGGCTCTGCTACGCCTAAATCTGCACCAATCACTCCGAGGTTTGGAATTACTCACAGAGGTAATGAAAATAGTTTAGATGTTGTGGAATTTAAGAATAATGTTTTTTTTTAGGTAATTCGATCGAAGGGGTTTTTACGGTTGAGGATGATGAAATTACCGAACCACCTGAAAGTGATGTGCAACCGTGAGAAAATAAATTTTTGAAATTAAGTTATCAGTGGTTGTAATTATATTTTTTCTTGTTTAGGCATGTTAACATTGGACCACAATATCAAGCCGTTTTGCCAATTTGTAAAGGTTTGTAAAGTGTTTGTATGTCTTAAAATTATTTTTATTCCTTTTTATTTTTAATTTAGGAAAGTCAATGGATAGGTTTTATGAACAAGATAAAGCAGATCTAGTTTGGGATCCAAAAGTAGAAACAAATATATCTGAAGAAGAAGGTATTTACTATCTTGTTGTAGTAGGACTTTTTTTTAAAAAAGTATTGTCGAATTTTTGTTGATTTTAGTTGAAGCATATCTTGAATTTGCTTGTTGCGCTGCTATACCGGGCGGAGGAAGGAATAAAGAGTATGCTTTGATCGTTCTTCATATGGCAAACGGAAATTTACAAGTAAATAAATTAATAGCTTAAAGATGCAAGTTAGTAATGAAATGTTTTGTAGGATGCATTATTAAGGTTGATGGATCCTTCTCCTAAACTGCCAAAAGGTCATCATTTGCTCACTTATCCTTTTACAGGTAATTCAATACATGAAATTGCGTAACTATTTACATACTTTTTTAAAATGTATTTTAGAATGTGATAGATGGACGTTAGAAGATATTGATGGATATACTCAGGCTTTAAATAAATGTGACAAGGATTTCTTTTCCATAGCTCAAGAGGTGGTCATTTAATAAAAAGTAAAGTTGTTTTTGTTTTAAATTTGTTTTAATTTTTTTTATAGTTGAATAACAAAACAGTTAAACAATGTGTTCAGTTCTATTATTTATGGAAGAAAGTATGCCCTGACGAATATAAACGCCATCGGATAATACGCAGGAAAAGAGAACAAGAAAATCTAATCTATAATCTAAGATCTAAAGGTGCATCAGATGAAGAAATAGACGAATCTCAAATTGAATCCAAGTACGATGCGGAATCACCCGTCAGTTTTACAGTAAGTTAATTGGTTTAAAAATTAAATGAATACAAATTAACTTTTTTAAATTAGGGCAGAGATTCACCTGCTACAGGTGATAAGTTTTCTTGTGAATATCCAGATTGTTCTGCGGTATATAAGAAAAATTAAAGAAACAAAAATTTAAGTTTTAATTTTTTTTTTTTTTTAATTAGACATTCATATCGCGTCAGGCATTAAATGGTCACGTAAGGATTCATGGAGGCAATACGACAACAGGTGGAAAGCAGCAAAATGGGCCTAATTGTAGTCCTCCTGATGGTGTTGACGTAATGAAAAACACATACTCACCCATGACCAATTCGACAACTAGTACAACATCCACAGAAGTTCTGGGCGAATTTCCATGCAAAGTGTGTGGGAAGTAAGTTTGTAAATTTGATAAATTTACAGTTTGCATTTAGTAACGTGTTTTTAAATTACCAGAGTATTTCCGAAAGTTAAAAGTCGAAGTGCGCATATGAAGAGTCACAGACAAATTGATCCTGATAAGCGGTCAAGTAAATACGACTGATGGACAGCTCATTCTTGGATAAAAAAAAGGTTGGGGTTTTCGCATTCAAATCTTCCATGCAGCTGTAGCCACGCAATTAGAAGTCAGCTCTTTTATATAAACTTCGTTGTGCCTTCTATTGGTTTGTTGTTTTAAAACCAAAAGGAAAGAACTGTTATTACGAGTGATTGCAAATGTTGGAATTGAAATATTATTTGTGTTAGTATTGTCTTTAAACTGAATAATTATTGTTATTATAGTGGAGTAGGATATACATTTCTTAAATTTATTACGATTTTTAAAAGTTTACGATTTCAAGTTTTTAATCCGAAAGAAATTTTAAGCTTTTCTTTTAAGTGTTGTATTTAAAATGCACTGTAGTTATATTGGGGATCTTAATTTTCTTGTTTATAGGTAGAGAAAAGTGAGATCGGAATCGGGTCAAATCTGAGCAGTTCTGTCACTTGTTTCATTGTTTGATGTTAAAACAGCACACAATTTGTCATGTAAATTCAGAAAAAGAAAGTTGTTACGACTTGCTCTTGATTTTGATTATTATAGTGTAATTTCATTATTATTAATTAATATTTTAAAGAATGTTCATGTTGCTCAGTTACAGGAAAAATTGATAAAGGAATGAAAAGAGAAATTTTCTAGTCTAATGGATATAGCACTTAGACTTGGGAATATTCCCACTAACCACATGTTTCTTAGTTAATAGGTTAATCATCTAGATATTAAATAGCCAAATAATGTAGAAACTGATGATAAATATTTTTATCGTCCCAAGTGGAATGGTAATTTTTTATGTTGACATATTTTTAAAATAGATTTTTCAACGATGTATAGTAAGACCAAAGTGACAATAATAAATCATTGGCGAAATTAGGCTTAGCTATGACTTTGTTTATCATTTAATTAACCGTTACTCATACGGCAAATGATGTTTTTTAAACCTATTTACATTATAATCTCTGTTTTTTTCATTCATGTTTGTTTAATTTTTATTGATCATGATTTCTATGATATCGACTGTATAATTAATAAATTATAAATAATATTGTGTAATGACAGATCAAATATCTGTTCAAAAGTATAATTATTTTTGTACATGTAGACGATGTGTCCAAACAGTAACATGTTAAAACTACAAGTATAACAAACCTTCCATTTGCATAATCATAGCTCTACATAGAATTTGTGTGGCTGTACCAAGCATAATTTGCTAGTAATTCAATTTTCATTTCCACGTTATTTTATGTTTAGTATTGTATTAAAAAGATCAATGCCAAGTTTTAAATTAACTTAGAAAACTATATTATTGTTATTATTGTTATTACTTTAAAATATGTACACAATGTTTGCTCAATTGTGCGTCGTAAACTTGTGTTTTAATCTAGACCACGTCCCTACATTTTATAAATATTCCACACACTTGTAAAGGTGCTCATTGAAACGTGCCCTCCTACCTGTTTTTTCCTTGATTGTTTACGAGGAATCTGTTTTACTGGTAATTTAAATTAAGGTTCTTCGTTATAAATTTTAGTTGTTAGAGATTTTTATCTTTTCTTGTGGCCTACTGTTTTGACATGATTTTATATTGGTACAAACATTATAAAATCATCAAGACTCAATTCAAAAGCTCAGTAATTGCTGAAATTACTTAAGACTGAATGGTCTATAAACAGCATTTCGTTTCTCTTTTTTGTATTTGTAAACATTTTTATATATATTTGTCTACAATGGGTTTTTATATTTGCATTAACGAATTTTTTTTAATTTATCACGATGTTAGTTGTACAAAAGAGATAAGAATTTAACCAAAAAATAACTTTTTGCCGATGCTGTATGTGTTTTTGATTGGTTTTAAATTCAGTCCTGTGGTGATCGCATCACTTTTCACCCGCTGTAAAATTGTTGTAAAGATGTGGAAAATAATTGACATTTAAAAAAAAATGACACTTGGACATATTTTTCGTTTAATTTGTGTAAGTAAAATCAGAAGTGAATGTAAAATTTGAAATTTGAAATTTGATTTTATTTTAGTTTTATCTTTGGTTGATATTTTTCTAAATTGTTTTAACAATTCGAAATGGTGCAGCCTATATTTGTTACATTCTGCTGTCACATGTGATAAGTGGCCTGTGGTACATAGTGAAATAGAAAACAATGTTGATCTCACATGTATAGTATTTTGCTTATCACAATTTTAATCTAAATGTATAAAATATGTATATTAATGAAAATTATTTTGCTGTTTAAAAGTTTAAAACCTGATATCTATATTTCATTTGTATATAAATTTCATGTATAGTATACATGCAACTTTGAGTAAATTCAAGTTAAAAAATTGTCAGTTCATTTTGAACTGAAAATAACATGTAAAGTGCACACATTTATCAATTTTCATGCTATTAAAATATAATTCTAAATTTAAGTTCAATATTTTTCAATTTTTTATTTTAAGTGTTGATATAAGTGTAACAAAGTTTGTAACCAGCGTGAGTAAAAATTGAAAACGCTCGTTTATTTGCAGCATATGTACAGACAAATCAACTATCATCTTCATTTCTCACAATTGGTGCTCCTGAAATTTATTACCGTATGTTTTAAAAGTTTTCAGAAATAAGTTTAGGAATAAGAACCATCTAATTTGCGCAAGCGTGGTAGGCGTTTTTGCACTTCATCTCGCCATATTCCTTCATTAGTTGCCTTTTCCTCCAAAGGGTTACCAACAAATAACAATTCGAGCAAGTTTGGGAGTTCAGCCTAAAAATATATATATTTTGAACCAATTAAACCAATGAAATTATTTAATTTTTCGTCCGTACTAAACGCTGAAATTCATTCCAGTCCTTCACATTGTTATTTGACATGTATAGCACCACTAATTTTTTCAAAACGTTGACCCCCTTCAACTTTTCAATAAAATTGTAGGAGATGTAGAGATTAACTAATGTGTCACCAACAGCTTCCTGTGAGAAATTAAATTCGGTCCATTATTATAATTTGTCTTCTTAATTATCTCATTCAATATTACTAATCCACTGAAGCTCTTAATATAATTTCTGCCTAAAGACAGCGTTTTCAGGTTTCCTAAAGTAAAAATAAACAAAGTAAATAAACATTAACAGCAAAAACCTTACAAATTTACTTAATCCATGTAAGCCTGTAATTTTTTCTATGGCATTAGTAGACAACATTAATTTCCTAAAAAAAAAATTAATAGTAATATTGGTTAATGTTTAAACATTAAAAAATCAATTTGATAATAAATAGTACTCGCATTCCGCAAAATTGCCTAACGATGCATCGAGTTTTTCAATTGGTGGATATTGCCCGTACATTTTCACTTCTTTCATTTCTGAAATTTTCATTCCAGTCTTCTCTTCCTATTTATAAAAAAAAAGATCAATCACTGAAATTTATTGTAAAAGAATTTTTTAATCGACGACCAATTTAGCAGCTGCTTCCTTCACAGTAGTCGGCTAGCATGAAATCAAAAAACAAGTAATACGTAAGACAAAATTATAAAATAAAGCTAAACCCACCATGTTGTTTTCAGCTTGTTGCCATAGTAACAATAACCAAAATAAAATTTTCTTCAACTAAAAACATCCTGTTTTAATTTTAAAAAATTGTGTATGAATTTTTATTTTATTTAATTCATAAAATAATTTTATAACATAATTTTTATTCATAGCCGATTTAATTCCAGATCGGCGAGACACCTGGTCAAGGGATGGCATGACATTATTGTGATAACTTAGTGAGAGTGTGAATGCCCAGCTGATTTGTTGGTTCGTTCGGCTGTGCATTGCGTTGTTGTCTAAGATTTGGCCATGTCGGGCCAACGATTGCCGTCTATAACTTATCTGAAATACATTAAACATAGGGAGTACAACGAGCCAAATAATTTGGGAGTGAGTTTGATGAAAGACAGGCTGTACTGCGCTCGTAACCTCTACCGAAAAGATTTGTACTCTCACTATGGTTGTGTTAATGCTATCGAATTCTCAACTGATGGCGAATGGCTTGTATCTGGTATGAAATCACTTATTTGTATAATCAGATTAACATTCGATAAACTAACTTTTAAGAGGATTGCTGGATTAATTCGGAATGACACCCAAAACATTTTGAATTTGAATTGATTTTATTAGGTGGCGATGACAGGCGTGTTTTGGCTTGGAACGTGGAGAAAGCTCTTCAAGGAAAAGATGCACCCATTTGCATGAAAGGCGAACACAATAGCAATATTTTTTGCCTGGGATTTGATAATAATAAAACGAAAATATTTTCGGCAGGTAATTCGATACGGTCGTTGTTATGTCAATTTTGCTATTTGAAGAAGTAAATGTTAATGTTTTATTTTTCTTGCTTTTGTTTAGGTAACGACGAACAAGTTCTTGTTCACGACTTCGAATTGTAAGATAAATTGCAGCGAAAACTTGAAGTTTTCGGCATTTTTATTTGCATTGATTTTGTAGGGGAAGAACTTTGGACGTGTTTTTACACGAAGAGGCCGTTTATGGTTTGTCAGTTGATCCTTTGAATGACAATGTTTTTGCAAGTGCCTGTGAAGATGGGCGCATTTTGATATGGGATATCAGAGAGCCAAGTAGCACTGGTAAAATGTTTTGAAATTCTTTATAAAATTGTTTAATAAATTCATGTGTTTATTTACACAGAGCCATTTTGTCTTGCTGCCTACACGTCTGCATTTCATGCCGTTATGTATAATCCTGTTGAACCGCGCCTTTTAGCTACTGCCAATTCAAAAGAAGGAGTTTCACTTTGGGACATCAGAGCCCCTAAAAAAGGGTAACTTGATTAAATTTAAAAAATGTGTATAATTAAGTAAATTTTTTTAGATGTCTTTTGAAAGATAATTCAAATGTACCGTCAGAGAGCTGCATGAGTGTTAGATTTAACAACACTGGAACTAGAATTCTTGCTTTACGGCGTCGTCTTCCACCAGTTTTATACAATGTTCAATCAAATAAACCCATCTGCCAGTTTGATCATCGAGAATATTACAATTCTTGCACAATGAAAAGTTGCTGTTTTGCCGGTGACAAGGACCAGGTATGATTAAAAATCAAGAGTAAATGTATAAATGAAAATTTGTTTTTTTGATCAGTTTATTCTATCGGGATCTGACGATTTTAATCTCTACATGTGGAAAATACCTGATGAAGGATCTGGAGGTTTAATACATTACTAGTCATTACTATTACTATTAATTTAACCTATTTATGTTTTAGTTACTTGGGTGAATGAGGCCCATATGGTTTTGAAAGGCCACCGGTCGATTGTAAATCAAGTTCGATTTAATCCATCAAATTTTTTGCTGGCGTCGTCAGGCGTTGAGAAAATTGTGAAGGTTGGTTAAGTATTTCACCTGTTTAAAAAAATGTATAGATGCTGATTTTAATGCGAATGTTTTGCAGCTGTGGAGTCCTTTTCCGGTACCAAATTCAACTGGTGGGTTACAGTTAAGTTGCTTGAATGAAGACAGAGAGCGCAAAGTGTATTCTCACGAAGAATACATCAGTTTAATACTCCAAAGCGGCCAAGTGATGTCACATGACTACAGTCAGAAGTCGACGTTAGAAGATCCTCGTATGATGGCATTTTTCGATTCTCTTGTGCAAAGAGAAATCGAGGGTTGGAACTCGGACGCAAGTTTTTCAAGCGCTAACGCTGAACCGTGGTTGTTGGGCGGTCCAGAAGACGTGGACATTTCGGATGCAAGTTCTGAAACGTCGTCGGAAGGAGAAATGGGGATCCAAGGGCGTGGATTAAGTCCTCTTACTGTGGCATATGTAAGTGCCATAAGCAATGTAAATAGAAACGAGGAGCAGAGAAATGCAATAAATGATTTAGAAGATGAAGTTTTGCCACAAAACTCAAATGGAAACGTAACGAGTAATCGCATTTCACAATTAATTGCCCAAAAACGTCAACGAATGAAGCAAAAACCCAGAAGATCGAAAAGAGTTCGTCGTTCGAAATGCACATCTCGATCAAGCTCTTTGCAAGTCGGAGAAGTGCAGCCAAGACCAAGAATTGAAGATTCGACTACAGAAAACGAAAGTGATTTATCAGAATGTGAAAGGCGATGTCAAACGCAAACATCATCATCGTCGACATCGTCATCGTCGACATCCTCTTCATCAGATGATGACGATGACGATGTCGAAGACGACGACGATGATGAAAGAAGTTCATTTAAACGAAAACGACACGTACGAAATTGGAGATCGCAAATTCTTGAGTCCGATTCAGATTGGGAATCGGATCCTGATTTAAACACACAACAAAAAGATGGCTCGGTAAACTGTATTACAGATAAATCAGAAGGCGATTCTGTGTCTGTTTCTCATCCATCTACGTCTGCTACACCTACAACTTCCAATGGAGTTTGTAGGACTTTGCGCAGCAATGACAGTGGTGCGTCAGCGTCAGATGCCGAAACCCCGGTGGAAACCAGTGAGGGGCAAAGTGCTGATACCGGTACTCCGGATAGCGGTATTGCATCTAATGTTTGCGAAAATGGAGAAAGGGAAAGCGGAGAAACAAATGTGCCGAGCGAAGTGTCTGCTTGGGTGCAGTTTAAGCGAATTCGTAATCGCTTGCACCGAGCATGCCGAAATTACAGAACATGGAGCAGCGATAACGAATAAGATTTTAATTTGTTGGACTGAATTTGCGTATTTGGATGGAAATCAATAATAAACTATACCTGTAATTCGAATTTAAAATGAACCTTTTTTTGGATTTTTTTTTGTTTGTTACAAAGACAAATTTATTTTGACGTTGCTTTTATTGTTCTAAAAACTCATATCTTGTTGATCTGATCATTTTTTTCTTCGATTTTGTTTGCTGTCTCTGTATGCTAATTTTTTTTCATTTTTTCGCTCGGATATGACCATTCCGTTTTCTATTTCTTTTTAAAAATAGACGAAATATAGATTATTCAAACGCAAGATTACTTAATCCATACAATAAAAGGTTTTAACTATTATTTTTTTTGAATTGCTGTGTAGAAAAATAATAAAAATTTAGTTAAGCCATCAAAATTCTTTATTTTTTGTAAGGGGTACAAATCATGACATAATGAACAAAATTAGTAACACCAGCACAACCTTGTAGGTCGAAGGTTCAACGTGCTACACTTTTTTTAAATTTTAAAACAAAAAAAAAACTTTTACTCTTGACTTGACTCAAGAATCGGAACTGAAATACATGCCGGAAGTTACGTATGACTCCGTGACGTCACAATTCTCTACACTTTGTCGCCGTAGGTGGGTCGATATATGCCGTGAAAGCGTTTGGCTCATCACTGCGAGGATTCGATTCCCACTTCGACAATAGTTTTTTCTGTACCATCGTAGGCCTCGAAAAGATGGCAGATTACATGAATAGTTTGGAGATTGACGGATACATGGAACAAGAAGAAGAATGGGAGCGCGAAGGACTTCTCGACCCGGCTTGGGAAAAGCAGCAACGAAAGGTAACTTTTTTTTAAGACTGTCGGTTTGCTCTGTCCTTGGCATGTGCATTCTTATTTAAGCCTAAAAGAATTTAGCTATTTGGAGTTTGAGCTAATCGTTAGCAACAGAAAAATGAAAAGTGAAAAATTATAAAAAGAAAAAGTTCAAAAATAAAATGCAAGAATATGTAAACTGAAAAAATCAAAAATTGTACCGTTTACTCATTCACGAATGAAGGACATTTCAGAGTTAAATGTGTTAAACCTGGCTTAGAAATGAAAACGAACTTAGCCCGTAAATGGATCACGGCACATAGAAAGAAAAACCGGCATGAAACGATCTGTGTGGATTCGGGTATCTGCAGATTGCTAAGGCGATATAGAACACAATGAAAATATAAATATTTAATTAATGAGAACATATTTTTTTAATGTCTAAATAATAAATTCTAAAGTCTTTTTAGACTCTGGTTAAAATGTATGAATAACTTTGAACCTGGATGCAGCAGAATGATTCAGCCTTCAAAAGCGACCATTGAATGCTTGGCATTCATGGAGACTAGAAACTCTCAGTTGGTCTTAAAATATCATCAAGTTACGTGGGTTAAAAACTGATTCAATTCTAACATTTCATTTCGCTATAAAATTATATTTTCGAGCGAGAATGGCATGGCATGGTTAAGAATGTTTTGTGCAGTTTATTGATAAAAGTGATAAGATATTTTCTGTTCCCAATTGTGTAATTAAATTTATAGTATCGTATTTGTATAAGCAGCTAAAATTGGCCGCCTGCTTCAGCTTTTGCTACGTCTACTTCCTTAATTCCTATTCGGAAGCAAAAAAAGTTATCATTGCTAAAATTATTCTTTAAAAAAATATAAATAATTCCTTTTTCGTTAATTATAGGATTAAAGATGGTCTTTTTTAAGTTGAAAAGTTTTTTTCTGGATAGAAAATATAAATATTTTATTTTTCAACATATTTAAAGGAAATTGAGATGTAAACATTTGGGGGTTATGTATGTTTGTTTCTAGGATGGCCAAAAATGGTAACGGGACTGATAGCCCACGGCTTCCTTCTGTGTTAAAATAATTAGAATTTTCTTTTTTGTGTGTGTGTGTGCTGGAAATGGTTTAATTAATCAATTACTTGTCTGTTGATAGTCGTTAAAAGCAAACACCCTTACAATTTACACAAATTGCAACCAACGTTTTGAATATCAATGCAGAGGAAAAAGTACATTAAAGGATGTAACAAATACGAACAAAACAAATATTTCCGGAACGTTTATAAGATACATTTTACAAAAAAAAATGAATATATATATATATATATATATATATTTAGGATCACCTTCATATTTTTATTTTGATCCATTTATTTCGTCATATTTATTAAAACGGATTTTACTATCAGGATCAGGATAAGGCGTACGATAAACATCAATTGATGTAATAATGGATGACTAATGAGTATAATTATAAATGGTACAACCGACCAAAATATGGGTTAGGTTAATTGGGTCTATTTTTGGTAATAAAATTACGAAATCAATATATTTTGTTTTTGTTTTCAACATGTCATATGATTTGTTTTTGGTTATTAATAGAATCAGCGATGCGGTTATCGTTTTTATTAGTATTTTTTTTATTCAGAGGAAGGACATCGTCCTTAGTTTAATGTATGGAAATAAAAATGAATTATATTTGAATGGCGGTTACTCGAAGGCAATGTTTTTATTTTTTTATTTGGTGGTTTCGATGGTGTCCATTCAACGGTAGTCTTAAGACTGTAAGCGATGCAATAAATACAAGTGGGAATATTTTATGATTTTATGGCCGACTTTGTCCCGGTTTGACCCTAAGATGACGTGGTTTTACATTCCAAACTGGTGTGTAGGGTCTTTGATAAGTCTACTTTATTTTTATTTATTTTATTATTTTTTTTTTTGGTTTTAGGATTTGTTGATTTTTCAGCTTTCTTGATAGTTATCCCGTAGATACGCACTTGAGGATGCACAGAAGTGAAATGTGGTTTATCGATTTTCAACTAAGGGGATGAAAGAGTTGGTTGTGTGCTTTGTGTATTTTTTTAAAGAAATATTTTGGGGTTAAACGCCTGATTAATAAAGTTGAATACCCTTTTTTAAAGGTGGTTGTTTTTAGATTTTTTTTTTTTTTGTGGATGAATTGGGTGGGTCAGTTTGTGAATCATATCACGGAATTTCTTTTGTGTTTGTGACTTGCAAATGTGGTTTAAGCGTTTAATTTCATATAAATGTTGAGTAGGTTTTTATTTTGGGATTTAGTTTAAACGGTTTCACGCCTTTAGCCATTTTAAGGTTAGATAACCTCAAATTAAAAAATAATTTCTTATAATACCCTTATTTTTTTCCTCAGCTAAAATTTTTCGGTTGCTATAACTTATCGTGTTTAGGCTTAAATTCTATCGGTTTCAACGTGTGACTAGAAATGATAATAAAATCACATTTCAAATGATAAAAGTAGGAGATACTAGGTAATTTATTTACTACCTGGACATCCTTAAAGAGATTGTGAAAGCATGACAAGGAAATACTCCTGCAGTGATTTCGCATAGCGTGAAATTGAACACTTATTGAATACGTGTTAATTTTTAATTTTTATAATATGGCGTGATATCCCCCATCCATTTATTAAGGCACGGGGAGTTTCCCCTTAAAATAAAGGTAACATTAAATTAAGTTTCTGAAAATAGAAACGTATGAAATGCAAACGTACACAAGAGGGGAATACGGGAAAGTGAGAGCGACCTAATATAGAAAGTCAGCTGGTCGAAAAGAGACGACGAAGTGCTAGAAATAGATATTTTCAATCCCGCCTGTATATGCCCTTGTTGTGCAGTACGGTGTGTCTCCGGTAACGAACACTGGTTTTGAAATTAAAATTTCAGTAGCTGATCTTATTTTTTTAGGTGTGGCAGATGTTGATTGACAATCATGGGTTGTTGTTGATGGATAGCCTTCAAAGGTCGGCGGAATAAATTTGGTTATGAGAGCAACCTTGAGCTTTGGATTTGAATTTTTGTTTCTGTTTCAAAGTTGGTCAGGTTGAGGCCAAACGGAAGGAAAGTGCGATTCGTTTGTTAGAAATGGCGGGAGGGAGATTTTATATTTTTATTTATTATTATTATTTTGATTTAATTAGCTGATAAAAGTTCAATTCCAGTTGAATAATGGAGATGATGAAATTATGAGCACTGAAATAGATGTCGCATACCTGACCTCGTTTTAATGTTAATTTTTTTTTCTATTCAGAGATTGTGTATGGAATTTATTTTAAATTCTTCGTATTAATTATTTATTTAGGGTTCGTAAAATTTGTAATTTTATATTTTGAAATTTTGAAATTTTAACGATGGATTTGGGTTTCGCTCGTTTCCGCTATAAAAAAGATGGCGGTGAAAAATGAAAGATGTTTGGCCTGGATTGTGTGTGGCTTTGACATTGGTATTTTGTTTATGTTCTCATATTTTGTAACTTTAATTTTTTTTTTTATTTGTAAACATTAGTGACCTAATTTTGTCTTTTCAGAAATAAACTGGTTATTAATATTAATTTAGACTGGTGTTGATATTTCTAAATTTGTAAATTTTTTGAAAAGGTTTTGCCAAATTTGTTGGTTTGTGTTTAGGCGAGTGCGAAATGAAGACTGAATATGAGTAATTAAAAGACTTTTATTTTAAAATGTGAAATAAAAAAATAATGATGGTCTTTTTACCAAACTTGGATGAAAACAGCTGTAAGTGTTTGCCAGATTCGAGAAAGCTGTTTGGCCATTCTATTTTTGACTCTTTAGAATACTGCAGTTGCATTGCCAGATAAGGGATTCTGACTCTTGCTGAAGCATGCTTCATTCCCACTTATCCTATGGGTCGCAAAAAAAATGATAGTACATTTTATGTATACGTAAAAATAAATTGGTCAAATATAGTTTGTCAATGTTGCCTATATTTGTTTGTTTATTTTTAACTTTTTTTTTTACTTTGACTTTTTAGTGGTCAAGGAAATGATTTGTTTTGGAAACACTTAATTTTATCTTTAAGTTTGATGAGGAAATTATAAATATAAACGACTATGTTAACGTGTTATGAATACTGATTAATGGATATTATTTTGGGAGGCGTTTTTTTTTTTCATGAAAATAATTGAACAGATGGTCAAGAATGAGTATAAGATGCTTAGGGTAATTAATGGGAAGTGTTTTTTTTAAATATAATGTAAAAAAAATCGAAAATTGATAAATAAATAAGGTTTGTGGTAAGAGTGCACATTTTCTAGTCGAAAATTTTTTTATTATTTTTTTCATAGTAGTTTAATGCAAATTATGATTTTTTTATGTAGACTTTCACTGCTTGGTGCAATTCTCATTTACGAAAAGCTGGAACACAAATTGACAATATCGAAGAGGATTTTCGAAATGGTCTCAAATTGATGCTGTTACTCGAAGTGATCTCAGGCGAAACGCTGCCTAAACCCGACCGGGGCAAAATGCGATTTCATAAAATTGCAAACGTGAATAAAGCACTCGACTTCATCGCCAGTAAAGGAGTCAAACTTGTATCAATTGGCGCTGAAGGTATTTCTTTTGATTTATAACAATGTAATAATGAGATATCTTAATTTTGCTTACATTACTTAGAAATCGTCGATGGAAATGTTAAAATGACTCTGGGTATGATTTGGACTATTATCCTTCGTTTTGCCATCCAGGATATCTCCGTAGAGGGTAAATATGTTAAATAAAATTTATAAAAATTTTAATACTTTGTATTGATGTAATTTGGCAGAAATGACAGCTAAAGAAGGGTTGTTGCTGTGGTGTCAGCGAAAGACCGCACCATACAAGAATGTCAATGTTCAGAACTTTCATCTTAGGTATACTTTGGGTGTGTTTCTATTAGTATGACTTGTAATTATTGTTTTTTTTTTAGTTTCAAGGATGGTTTGGCATTCTGTGCTCTTATACACCGGCATCGCCCTGATCTTATTGATTACTCAAGACTGTCAAAAGTAAACGCAACGAGATTTTCTTTATCAGTGCCAATAACTAACAGATTGAATGTTTTTATTTATTTTATTAAATAAATAGGACAACCCACTAGAAAATCTGAATACTGCCTTTGATGTGGCAGAAAAATATCTGGATATTCCTCGGATGTTGGATCCAGAAGGTAAATAAGCAACTTTATCTATAATTTTAACTAAACTGATTTATTTTTATTTTTTAAAAAAAATACATTGTGTTACTTTACTGTTATTAACTAATGCCATTGGACTGTTTAGTGAGCATGGATCGTATTCGTAAATGTTTTAACGTGACTCACACTTTTTTTTTTCAGTCTGGAATTTTGTTTATAGAGCATGGTGTGAATTGACTAACTGATAACCATTTCGCGTTCATTTACAGCTGAGCTAATTTTAGGCCCCGAGACGATTAAATCGTTGACGCTGAACGGCATGAGTTGAATTCTAATTAATTTCTCACGCAGCACAAGAGGAAATTGTTTTGGTTTTTCACGGCAATCAATGCTATGTTTTTAACTAGCTTCTGCATGCGGATTTCCTGTTATAATTTTGCTATTAACTTGAATTGTTTTCCTTCCAAGTTTGCTAAAGGTAGCGGTTTGAAATCTAACAATTGGTTAAAGAAGAAACCATTCGATTTTTAAAATAAAATGAATTTTTACACAGATCTCATCAATACACCGAAACCTGATGAGAGAGCTATTATGACTTATGTGTCATGCTATTATCATGCCTTCCAGGGGGCACACCAGGTAACACCCAGCTGTGTAAGACGAAAGCAATGGTCTGCCTGAAGTGTGTGCCAATTTTTTTATTTTTCGATGATTTAAAGCAGTTTAATTTCGTTTCAGAAAGAGAAAATAAAGAATTGTTTAATTTAATTAAAAATGTGATAAGTGGCAATCAGAAGGCAACCATTTGCATTTTTTGCATGTTACTTATTCCAGATATGTGCAATACTGCTATGCCAGATGAGAGGGCCGTTATGACGTACGTATCCTCCTATTATCATGCGTTCGCTGGAGCTCAAAAGGTAAATTATAATTTAAAGTCGATAATTCGTTGGTGGTGGTGCTGAATTTATACTTAAGATAGGTAAAAACTGATGGATTTCTTGGAGTAAAATATTGTTTTAAATTCACATTTTGATTTTATTATTTTGTTTGTTTGTTTTAGGCTGAAACTGCGGCCAACAGGATCTGCAAGGTATTGAAGGTCAACCAGGAAAATGAACGTTTGATGGAGGAGTATGAAAGGCTTGCCAGCGACGTAGGCACATTAACTGAGAGACATTTTTGCAAGATCGTTATATTGAATTTAGTTTTTGTCGTTTTTAGTTGTTGGAATGGATACGTCGTACAACACCTTGGCTAGAAAATCGCACAGTGGATAACTCTCTTTCGGCTGTACAGAAGAAATTGGAAGAATTTCGCACTTACAGGCGCAAGCACAAACCTCCTCGTGTCGAACAGAAAGCTAAACTGGAAACTAATTTCAACACCCTACAGACCAAGCTGCGCCTTAGCAACAGACCTGCCTATTTGCCCACAGAAGGCAAAATGGTGTCTGATATCGCAAATGCTTGGAAGGGATTAGAATTGGCAGAAAAGGGATTTGAAGAGTGGCTCTTGTCTGAAATGATGAGGTAAAGGATCGAAGTTTGTTTATTGACAGTTTTAAAACTTTGCATTTGTACAGGTTGGAGCGTTTGGATCATCTTGCTCAGAAGTTCAAGCACAAAGCTGACATCCATGAAGAATGGACTATGGGCAAAGAAGAAATGCTGCAAAGTCAGGATTTCCGTAAATGTCGTTTAAATGAACTGAAGGTGTGATTTATTATGTCTGGTTAAAACATAAGGTGTTGATCATGTGTAAACTAAATTGTAGGCGCTTAAAAAGAAACACGAAGCATTTGAAAGTGATTTGGCAGCACATCAAGATCGGGTGGAACAGATTGCAGCGATTGCTCAAGAGCTTAAGTGTGTAATTCGTTTCACTTTGTTTCAACTGATAGTAATTATTTTTCTACTTAGTGCTTTGGAGTATCACGATTCGGCTTCCGTTAACGCGAGATGCCAGCGAATTTGTGATCAGTGGGATAGATTAGGAACTCTAACCCAGAAACGACGAACTGCGCTTGATGTATGTACAATGACATGTAAAAAGTCGTTTTGTTTAGTTTATCTATTTTTTAATAGGAAGCAGAAAGACTTTTGGAAAGAATCGACCAGTTACATCTGGAATTCGCTAAACGAGCTGCTGTGAGTAGACAAATAAATAACAATTTTTCCAATAATTTTTGTTTAACGTTTAGCCGTTCAATAATTGGTTGGATGGTGCTCGTGAAGATTTGGTAGACATGTTTATCGTGCATACGATGGAAGAAATTCAAGTTGGTTATCCACAGGACGTGTTAATTATAAAATTAATTATTTATTTGTTTTAAATATGTAGGGCTTGATTGATGCTCATGAGCAATTCAAGCAAACGCTCGGAGAAGCTGATAAGGAATACAAATCGATCGTTCTGTTGGTTCAAGAAGTGCAATCGACTTCCCAGAAGTACAACATCCCGGGCGCCCTCGAGAATCCTTACACGTCATTGACAGTTAATGTAAGTTGTGGACGAAGAGTGTTAACTGGTAATATGAAATTTGTGCGTGCGCACTTCGATTTAGTGCGGCTATAACTCGTTGTCTTGATATTATTCTCAATGCTTAATTCCTGAAGGAGGATCTGGAGCAGGTAACGATAACATTAAAGAGAAATGTAGAAGTTTTTTATTTACCAAAAAAAAAACTATTAAAATTATAAAAAATCTGAAGGATTATTTTGTTAAAACTATTTTTTTTTGTCAGGATATTAATTCTAAGTGGGCAGAAGTGAAACAGTTAGTTCCCAAACGAGACCAAGTGTTGCAGACCGAACTTATGCGTCAACAAAGTAAAATAGTATTATTTTTAAATGTCTATTGACGTTTATATTTGAAATTTGATCTACAGACAACGAGCATTTACGCAGTCAATTTGCTGAAAAAGCAAACGTTGTTGGGCCTTGGATCGAACGCCAGATGGACGCTGTGACTACAATTGGAATGGGAATTGTTGGTGCCCTTGAAGACCAACTTTCTAAATTAAAAACTTTCCATCAAGCCGTTGTGACTTATCGTCCACACATGGACGAACTGGAAAAATATCATCAAGAAGTACAAGAAGCTATGATTTTCGAGAACAGGTGAACTTGCTGCTTGTTTACACTTTTCTTTATTTTAAATTTTTGTTTATTTCTATTTGTAGATATACTCAATACACTATGGAAACCTTAAGGGTTGGTTGGGAGCACTTGCTTACGTCAATCAATCGAAATATCAATGAGGTTGAGAATCAAATTCTCACGCGTGATTCAAAGGGAATCACACAAGATCAGTTGAATGAATTCCGAGCGTCGTTCAATCATTTCGATAGAAATAGAACAACTCGCTTGGCACCAGAAGAATTTAAGTCCTGTCTGGTTAGCATTGGTTACAGTATCAGCAAAGATCGACAGGTATGTAAATGTTAACGTATGATGGCTACATTTGTTCATAAATGAATTTTTTTTTTTTTTTATTAAAAAGGGCGACAGCGACTTCCAACGTATCATGCATCTCGTCGATCCAAACAACACTGGTTTCGTCCACTTTGACGCATTTTTAGACTTTATGACTCGAGAAAGTACTGACACTGATACGGCAGAACAAGTCATTGAATCCTTCCGTATTTTGGCTGGAGACAAGGTAAATATGAAATTGAAATTAAAAGGAAAATCATGTATGTTTGATTTTTTGTTCGTATTTTAGTCGTTTATTACTGCTGAAGAATTACGCCGGGAATTGCCCCCGGATCAAGCAGAATACTGTATTCAACGCATGGCTCCATGGAAGGGTCCTAATGCTGTTCCCGGGGCATTGGATTACATGTCCTTCTCGACAGCGTTGTATGGTGAAAGTGACCTATAAGAAGATTTTGTGTGCTGTTTTAGTACCCCGGTATTTGGCAAGAGTTGAGGCCATTGTACAGTCCCGCGAGACCCTTTTTCTAGTCTAGTTCTCATCATGCTCGGGAGGACAAAGCCATCTTTTTGTACAGATCTCTCAGTTTTTATAAGACAAGTAGAGCAATTGATTACGGTATCAAATTTCTACCAAGTTTAATACGAACATTTTGTATAATCCTTTTGTATTAATGTTCATTTCTCCTAACGCCATGATGATAACCAGACTTTTTCTTGCTCATCAAAATACATTTTAATGCCTTTCTGAAGTGTCCAGTTTTGTAGTTAATTGTACTTGCGTAAAGTTTAACGATAACTAAATAACGTCTTTTTTTCTATTGAACGAAAGAAAAGAATCTAGCTTAGATTTTGGCAGCAGATTTATTTTCCAGTGGCAGCACACTTGGAATTTAAGTTTTTTTTGTTCATTTCACGAATCGTCTTTACAATGGCAATTGTTTGCGCCTAAGACACTAATGATAATCAAATGTGATTTTGGAATTTATCAAAAATTATTTCCAATAATTATATTTTGTGAATAATTGGTGCTACTAATTTTGTTGCTTCCAATTCACACGAGAGTGGATTTTTAAAATTTGCAGATTTTAAAGCAAATTCTTTTTTTCTTTTTTGTTTTGATTTTGTAGAAACTAAATTATGGTGTGGTGTTGAGATTAATTTAAAATTAACTAAATTTAAAAAAATATTTATTAAAAATTATATTTGTAGAGGTATTATTAGTAAATATTTGACCTAAAATTATGTGAACACTATATGAAACAGGTGTTATATTTTATTTACAAAGATGAAGACAGCTGAAAATTTCTCATTAAATTGGGGTTTTATGAATGTAAGAGATCAATATTTTGATAAAAGTACGTAGCTGACGAGTGTATTGTATTTGCAACTGAATAGCATTGGGAATTCAATTTTATTAAAGAAAAAAGAAAAGACCTGTATTCGGAATGCAATAATGTATTTTAATTAGATAATAAAAATGTCTCTTCTGATTACTGTATTTGTTTTGTAAATGTTTATCAAGAAAATGATAAAACATTTACGCGCATAAACGATAGGCTGCAAATGAATATGAAATTATCCGCTAGATGGCATCACTAAACCAGACAGTGGTTTAACGTCACGTGATAGAAACCAACCAATCACAATTATTGTTACTAAGGTAATGCATTGGTGCATTCAATAACAAAGTCATCGTTGTTACATTGGTCTAAGCATTGTCGATTATGCCCAATAAAACTAAGAAAGAAAAGGTGAGCTGAAAAAAATCTCGTTCGGAATAATGGTAAATAATATAATCGTAAATTGTATTTTTTTAAATAAAAGTTTTCTGGGCGCATCTAGTGCTCGCAGTTAGCGTTGGATTAGTTAGGCCTAAAAATGATGATGGTAGATGATGATAGCGTTTGTACATTTTTACAGCCTCCTACAAAAACTAGTAATAGCGTCGGCAAAAATGGCAGTGAGAAGGAAAACAGTGAAAATAGCGAAGAGGTAAGTGAATACTTAATCCCGTACAATTTTGATGCGTGTAAATTCTTTTGTTATTGAAATTACTTATGGAAAAAAATGCATCGAAGTTTTAACTTCAGTGAAAGGTGTATGAAGCAACATGGCGGACTTGAATTTTGTTGCGCTTGTTTTTAAAATTAAAATGTCATTTTTAAGTCCTTCACGGTCGCTTTATCATATTTGATGTGCGTCGATTGATTTTTTTTTTTTAATGATTTCTTTGGTTTTTATTTTTACTCGAATATAAGACTTAATTTTTTTTTTAATTTTTGTTTTCTTTTATTTTTTAAAAATAATATTTTTTATGCCAAAAGTGCTATTTCGATTACTTATAACAAGCTCTGTTAACAATGTTTTTTTGTATTTTTTAGGTTAACAAAACTGGTAATAATGTAACGACTAACAAGCCGCAAAATGCACCGCCACAAACTCAGTTAACTAAAATTAAGTACGGTGGACCACCGTATGTTAAGAAAGATAAACGACAGAATTCATCAAGGTTTAATGTGAGCAAAAATAGAGAACTTCAAAAATTGCCTTTGTTGAAAGGTAAGAATCTTATTTCATTATTTTTTCTTCGTAATTTAATTCAACGTTTCGTTCTCAGATGCAATACCAGCAGAAAGAGAAGAATTGTTCACGCAAAAAATTCGCCAGTGCTGTGTTTTGTTCGATTTCGTTACCGATCCTCTTAGTGACTTAAAATGGAAAGAAGTAAAACGTGCAGCTATCCACGAAATGGTGGAGTATGTTACGACTCAGAGAGGAGTTATAACGGAAGCAATTTATCCTGAGGCTGTACATATGGTACTTTTATTGTCTTTATATTTAATTAATTTATTAATTTACTTCTCATTGCATTTTGTTATTTTTTTACTAGTTTGCTGTTAACTTGTTTCGGATTTTACCACCGTCCTCCAATTCCAATGGAGCCGAATTTGACCCTGAAGAAGATGAACCAACATTGGAGGCAGCTTGGCCACATCTTCAGGTGAAATCATTTAGAAAATTAATGTTTCATGCGATAAAATAATTCTTTTATATATATTTTTTTTAGTTCATTTACGAATTTTTTCTGAGGTTTCTGGAATCTTCAGATTTCCAACCAAACATTGCAAAACGATACATAGATCAAAAGTTTGTTTTACAAGTAAGTAATCTATTATTTCTTATTTTTTTGCTTTATCCATTGAAAGATATTATATATATATATTTTTAAATTTAGTTGTTAGAACTTTTTGACAGTGAAGATCCTCGAGAAAGAGATTTCTTAAAAACAACATTGCATAGAATATATGGAAAATTGTTGGGATTACGAGCCTATATTAGGAAACAAATAAACAACATTTTCTATAGGTAAATCTTAGCTCGTTTATAAAATCGTGTGTGAAATGAATTTTATTCGGTTTATTTATATGTAAATAGGTTTATTTACGAAACAGACCATCACAATGGTGTTGCGGAACTATTAGAAATTCTTGGAAGGTAATTTTCAGTCTATTACTTAACGCAATGTAAATATTTACACGCATTTTTGTTCTGTCTTTAAAACAGTATAATCAATGGGTTTGCTTTGCCGTTGAAAGACGAACACAAGGTGTTTTTGCTTAAAGTGCTACTTCCTCTTCACAAAGTGAAGACTCTCAGTGTGTATCATCCTCAACTGGCCTACTGTGTAGTTCAGTTCTTGGAAAAAGATCCGAGTTTAACAGAACCTGTCATTTTGGCTCTGCTTAAATTTTGGCCTAAAGTCCATAGTCCAAAAGAGGTTTTGTTACATAAAATTGTTTATCTAGTTAGTTATTGATACTTTTTTATTTTTCTAATTGCTAAGGTTATGTTCCTCAATGAATTGGAGGAAATTTTGGATGTAATCGAACCAGCTGAATTTACTAAAGTTATGGTACAATTATTTAGGCAGTTATCTAAATGTGTTTCAAGTCCGCATTTTCAGGTAGATTATTCACTCGATGTTCGATCGATAAAATGGCATTGAAAATTAAATTAATATTTTTTTTTCTTGGCATTTAAGGTTGCAGAAAGAGCTCTTTATTACTGGAACAACGAATATATAATGAGCTTAATAAGTGACAACGCTAGTATTATATTACCAATTATGTTTCCAGCACTTTATAAGAACTCGAAATCGCACTGGAATAAGTAAATAACAGACATTTTTATTAGAAATTATTTTTTTTTATTTTATTTTTTTTATTGAGAAGAACAATTCATGGCTTGATTTACAACGCATTGAAATTGTTCATGGAAATGAACCAGAAATTGTTTGATGAATGTACGCAACTTTACAAACAGGAACGGCAAAGGTAATATCTTCTTTTGAATTAATTAAGTGTTTGACAATTTGTTATGTTCAACAGTGAGAAACAAAAGTTAAAAGACAGAGAAGAGGCTTGGGATAAAATTAAAATTTTAGCGCATCAATATCCTACCGTACCCCCGGTAAGTGTTATCCAATCCAAATAAAATAATTTCAATTCATTGATTAATTTTTTTTAGTACAAGGATCTAGCAACTGTTTTAAGTAGTAATATAAATAATATTATCCCCTTGACGCCAACAAACAACATTTTCGATGCAAACACTCTTGATGATGACGTGACGATAGAAAAAATCGAAATTGAAGCCAAAGAGGTAACACATTGAATCATAAAAAGATAAAATAATTATTTTAAGTTATATTCTAAGCAAGCTTTTATGTCACTAGAAAAATGCTATGCTAAGGGTTTTGGGTTGACTTTTAACTTTAAATTTTTTTTTACTCATCACTGTTTTTATGCTTCATTTCACACCATAAAGGAAGAATGACGCACAGGTAGAAAAGAAAGAATAATTTTATAATTTGTTTTGGCAAAGTGGTAGAAGAATATGTAAATGATGAAAGAATGGGCATGTGATCTATGTTGTATTTACGTAACTAATATTTTTTTCCACCAGAAATAAATAAAAATTATTTCTGTTTTTTTATTTATTGCAGGCAAAAAAGAGCAAATTCAAAGACAAGCCTTTGTTGCGTAGGAAATCGGAGTTGCCTCATGATCCGTACACGTTAAGAGCTATAAATGATCATAAGCGAGCTGAAGAATTTCTTACACCTTCGCCAGAAACTAGCTAAGTTACGTGCGGCAACATTGGATTATCGCACGCCAACTGACATATTTCGTGTTAACTATTGTGTGCCAGGTGGTTGGTGGTGGGCAAATCCTCCTTGATCATTTCTAGTGGCATTTTTTTGTTTTCTTTTTGTTTGCTGCGCCTTTTTTGTTTTCTTACAGTGTTCTACATGGGAAATTTTCAGTGGTTAGTGGGTTGGACGAACAGAGATGGGAGTTTGTATAGTGTTAAGTTTTTCTCTCCCATTGCTCAGAATCAAGACAAAGGATTTTTTTTTTTAAATTAAATAAAACGGGAGAATTTTGCAAGTATAAAATGTATTCTTTTTTTAAAATGATGAATGTACTTTGGGAGATGCAAATTTTATTGCACTTTATTTTGTCTCTGATCTGTGTTATTTTGTCACAAAATGATGCCATTGCCATTTTTTATATTTTAATTATAATTTTATATGATTGCTCAGAAATTTAAATTTTTTATAAAAAGGATTACAAAATGGACAAAAAAAATCATGTTTACTTTTACAAATAAAATTCCAGTATTTGTTAATTTTGCCCTGACCAGATTGAATGCCATTAAGTGAAGGATTAAGATTAAAGTTTTAAATAAATTTGCTCACTAACCAGTGTATAATATTCAGGAATTTTAATTACATGTTTATTGTCATTGCTCTTTAGAATAACTAGGATATTTTTTTTAAAGAAGCTTTTGGCCTGGGTACATTTATTGTTTAAAAAGCTTAATCGAAGCTTTAATTTTGTTTAAAAAGGTGAAGAAAATCTGATCAATCCTAAATCTTCCACAAAAAATAAAAATTTAAAAAAAAAATTGTTATAACTTGAAATTTGCAGCACTGCAACTCCAAGAAATTTTTTTAGTGCCTGTGTGTGTATATCATCATCAGTTGATGAAGATTAATTGCACAAACGAAATAACTTTGTGGACAGTGTTCACCAAAGTGTATAAAATAAAATGGGTTTGGCAAAAGGAATAATAAGATATACCATATATATATATGGCAGTAGCTCTAGTTTGTATCATTAAGTATGTGTAGCCATACTTGATTGGAAATAAATTAAATGGGACACTTTTTTTTAATTTAAAATTTTACATTGAATACACAGAAGAAAATACTGGATCCTTGCCTGTTGTTGCTTGGAATAAACTAGAAAACGTTCGAAAAATTTTCCAGTTCTGCAGCTGTTTCAATGCTCTTGTGGTCCAACATTCTGTGATAATATTGACGATGAGCAGATGTTGATTGCTGTCATTTTTATTTTAATGTGAAGAATTTTTTGGTGCCTGGTTATTTAGCGTGGGCAATGCCGACCCAGAGGAATTCTTTATATTTAATTTTTTTAAAGAAAGTGTAATGTATAGACATGGAATCCAAGTGTTTTATCGCAGCATGATTTTCTTTTCTCTCCAAGTCTTCCTTTTATTTTGTAATTATTATCTCGTAAGTGGCCAAGTAATATTTTTTTTCTTCTTTTTTAAATCATCTAGGTTACATTTGCATAGATAAGCAATGATATTATTTTTAATTTAATTATGTTAATATGTTTTTGTCTTAAATTTTATTTTGGCCTAGTCTAGCAATATCTGGTCACTTAACCTGCAATTATTAGAATCCGTTTTGCGTGTACATTCTTTTATAAATAACCCTATCGATGTTCTCTGCTTAAGTATTATCGTAAAAAAAAAATGAATTATAATGTTTGTAGTCTTAACTCCTTGAGTTTTGACAATTTTATATGCTGGTTATTGGGTCCAAAAAGCATTTTTATTAATGATTTTTATTCAAGTAAATTTCCAAGTTATTTTTAATGTGACACATAATTTTTATTTTTGGTTTAAAATAAAAGTAAAGAAGTCGATCTGCAAAAGGTAATCAAATTATTGGAATTTAATGATTTTGATAATTGAACAAAAATAAATGTTATCAAGAAAAATTGATTTTACCTGTTAATGCTTTTTTTTCGCAAGGTTTGTTCTTGTGGGACAATGGAATTATGCTAGGCTGATTTACCGTATATACTCGCCTATAAGTCGAGGATTTTTGGACCAAATATTTTATTTTATTTTTTTTTATTTTATTTTTTATTTTATATTTTTAAAACTTAAAACGGCTATTGACTCGCGTAGAAATCGAACCAAATAAAATTTTAAAAAAATAAAATTTAGGGGGTCGACTTTCAATGGTTTTTGACCTGTTTTAAGTCAGGGTCAACTTATACGCGAGTATATACGGTATTGCTTTTAAAAAAAAATGTAATAATGGAGAATTATAATGTTTGTAATCAAAAAAAACTTCTCTGAACTTGTTTTTATCATTTTATAAAATAATAATTGTTTCTTGTGAAATTGAACAGCAAATAACATCTGTTTATCAACGCCTGTAGGTGTTCATGAAGTTTCATAAAAGCATTTTTAATTTGGTGTATATTTTAAATTTCAAAGCTGTAAATAAAGTTTGTTATCTGGCTTAAAAGTTGATCGGTAGATTTAAGTGAAACGAATGGAGGTACAAGAAAATAAGCACATCTGCAGTCTTCACTTGTGAAATGGCTTCTTTCAAAAACAGATTCAATTTGTTTTTATTTCTATCATTTTCTATTAACTTTTAGTTATTTTTTTCATTCTAATATTGACGAAATAAGTTTACACCTTTTTACTGTATTTGAAGCGTTAATTTGTACTTGTTCACTGTAACATTAACACAATAAATAATAAAATAACCCATACGCTATGAACTGTTATTCACAAAGTTGACATTTTTTCTGCACAATTATCTATCATGTTCAAAAATTTCGCTTTTGTCGTCTGGACACACTCCCCTAATGTTGGCAAATAATTTTTCTTTCCATTCGTCTTCGGGGATTAGATGAGCCCAAGCTGGTACTGCAGAATCCGGTAATGAGAACCCAGACATCGCAGCTTTAATTTTTTCCGCTTCGTCTGAAAAAATAGTTATTAGTAAACTCAAAAATTCAAAAATTCATTAAAATAACTATTTTGTTGTACCTGGATCCATTGGTTGATGGCGTTCAGAAGCCGCTTCGTTCCACAAAAATACAGCTCCATCTCCTGTAGGTGGTATCTAAATACGTAAGAATATAAAGAAATTAAAAAATAGCCATTTTAAGATTAAGATTTTTGTATTACTTGTGGTAATAAATTGAGAATGTTGTGTTGTCGTACTCCTTGAGACATATTGTCCTGGTCATACAATAGAGAATTTTGAAGAACGTTTTCATTTAGTCCTAAATTTTGATCTGTGGGTTCCTGAGGTAGAAGTTGATAGCCATTTTCTGATTGTACTTGATCTTCTTCCTCACTATCAGAACTGCTTGCTATGTGGACAGCATTCTGCATGTTTTCGTCGATGTCACTGTCAAAAATATCATCTGGTGGGTTATCCAACACAGTGCAGACAGGTAGAGGGGCCATAATATTTTGAATTCAATCTTTAATCTCAATACTCAATATGAGGATGAAAACGAAAACTAAACCAATTCCGCCATGTTTAAACTGGGTTGTTAGTAATTATCTCCGTCAAATAAATGTGACTTTCAGTATTGTAACTTTTTTAAAAAAATATATACTTATTTTAGATATTTAAATAAAATATGATTTTTAAAATTACGTAATGTAATGTTTGCTGCTTTATCTTTCAAACGGAAGTGGTCTAAGATCTGTCCGGCTTGCTGTTGAAAGGAGTCGGAAGTTGATTTGAAATTGGAAATTAATTTCTTTACATTTTATTAGTTATTTAGACGAACAATATCCTCTATCATCTTGGCTGGAAATACAAGTTGATTAATTTGAAAATTTGATTAATTAAAAGGTAAAAATTTTACAATCGTTATGAATCATGAGAAAATTCTTCCATCAATAGCCTGTATAGCCGCCCCAACTCACCACCTAATCTGAATCTTTATTTGTGGATTATTTTGTAATTTTTTTAAAATTTTTTTCTTCAGATTTTTGTTTACAGTAAAACTTCCGCAGATGGGACACCTTGGGTCCAGCCATACTTTGTCCTGTCCGCAGAGGTGTCCCGTGGGTGTCCCGTCCACAGAGGGACCCTCCGTAGACGGGACAAAAGCCCTTTGTCCCATCCGCAGAGGTAATGGTCTGTGATTGGTCAGTTTCAAGTTATTTTTAAAATTCAAAATTTTAAATCAAAAATTCAAAATTTTAAATCAAAAATTCAAAATTTTTAAATCAAAAATTTCAAAATTTTTAAATCAAAAAATTCAAAATTTTAAATCAAAAATTCAAAATTTTAAATCAAAAATTCAAAAATTTTAAATCAAAAATTCAAAATTTTAAATCAAAAATTCAAAATTTTAAATCAAAAATTCAAAATTTTAAATCAAAAATTCAAAAATTCGCAAACAAATTAATTTTTTTAAATAAAGATTCTAAAAATTTCTAATTTTTCAAAAATAATTATGCAAAATTTATTGTTTTGTCCCGTCCGCGGAGGTCATTTAGACCGAACTTGATTGGACGAGGTGTCCTCTGTCCTGACCGCAGAGGTGTCCCGTCCGCAGAGGTAAATTTCTATTGGTCGGGATTGATCGGGTCGGGTCCAGCCAATATCGTTCCGACCACAGAGGTGTCCTGTCCGCGGAGTGTTCCATCCGCGGAGGTTTTACTGTATTGGTCACAGGTTAAATCATTATTTTGTGATTTTGGCCTTTTTATGAAATTTTGGTTTTTAAGATTGGCATGATTTTCTGTGTAAAACTGTATTTTAGATCACTAGTAATGAATCTAGAGTGATCACCGTGTTTTGTTTGCTCAGAAAAGCATTTTTGATGACTCAATTGTGATTTTCAATGTCAAACTCTATTTTTAGCTTTTGAGTCACCTTCTGATCTCACCTGTTTGAGAGTATTATATTTTGGCTACTTCCTGTCTGCACTGAATCCAAGATAAGCAGCTGTGTTGTCTGCCATCATTCAATGG